>JACXGJ010008931.1:0-25642 GCA_016801105.1 Esox niger
TAAACGGGATCACACAGAAACCCAAGACGTCACGGGAATCACACAGAAACCCAAAACACTCCATGGAGATTTCAACAAACTGACACTCACACAGAATCTGCCAGAAACCAACGATAAAACTTAAGACTCACCAGAAATCCACAAACACAGGTCGCGGAGTGGCGCACAATCCCTGGGTCAATGAGTCCAAACCTCTGGGGAAAAACGCTCAGAAAGGGTCCTCATCTACTTTTGTCAGATGGGAATTTATCCCCGCCTCATAGGGAGACGCTGGCGGCAAAGTTTCGTCGCGTGCAATCCCAGAGGAGACTCAGAGTTGCCCAGTTGTAACCACCGCTATTAGTGACGCCAAATGTAAAAGAAAAATGATATCGGCCTCGAGTCGAAAGTTCTATCGTGGTTTTTTATTTTTTTTACATGCATGGGATTATCATCGAAATACAACCACACAAGCGTGGTTGGAAATCAAGCAAAAATCAAAGTAACTCAGTCCTGCTATCACATTTTATAGTCCCCATCCTTTGCAACCCCCTACTCATTACCTTAACAAATAGCAAAACACACACCTCTGCTACTTAAGACCCACCCCTTATTCCTTCATTGTGACTTGTATACTTTTCACAGCATACAAGAAATACCTGGAAATCAATGAATATAAAAGACAATAAAATACAGGAACACAAAAGTGACAACTTAAGAAAGCAGTATTATGACAAGATTCGGACCTTAACTTACAAAATTCCATCACAGGAGCCACACTTTGAGGGGTCCTCTTCTGGTTGTGCCAGGTGAAATTCATCAGAATACATTACCTTTTTAGGCCAATATCTTTTGTTTTGCCATTTAATCATTCTGAAGCATTATACAGATGCAAATATAGTGGAATTGATATTGCATTATTTAGTGGGTGAACAAATGCAATTACCAATCAGCAATGTTCAAAACTGTATTTATTAGTGATATGCGAACTATTCGTTTTGAATAAATCTTTTTAGTGACTCGGGACTCACAAGTCCTTTTTGTAGTGTCTCGTTCAGTTGAATTGTTTATTTCAAACGTTTGACAGCAGATTTCTACAACATGATCACTTGCTTCATACCCGGTCCTCCAGCTCAGTTCTCCGATCAATGTCTGTACATTCGCAGAGAAAAATAGATCAAGGCTGGAACATCATAAAGACATGTTTATAACTGATAATGCAATGCAGATTATTATAATTAATATAGTTGATTACTGCTGTCATGAACAAAACAAATGGAAACAATGGGGCCACTACCTTTGCTTGAGTAAAAGCTTTATTGTTCATTTGAACGACTGGCTGCAAAGGAGGGCCACCCAAACGAGATACGCTGTTACTTTTACGTGCACAAATATGAATGGATCAAGACAGTGGCATTATAAAGAGATGTTTCTAACAGATAATTAAACACATGGTAGGCCTGAAAAAAATAATTTTGTAGTTGTTTTTTTACTTGGGCCCTCTGAGCTTTGCCTAAGTAACAAAGACTTGTGAACGACTGACTCGTTCAGTTTTATCGTTCATTTGATTGATTGTTTTGTTCATTTGAATGACTGCCAGCAGGGTTCTATACGCTATATCATATTTCTAATTGTAAAAAAAGATTATAGTAAACAAAAAAATTGACTTTTAACACTAAAATGTCAGAAGGGGTCAATTTGACCCAGTGGTTCTTAATATTTCTTATTCCTGTATCTCTTAATAAACGTACAAGATCCCCGTATTTTTTTACATGTTAAAATAACCACTGAAAAACGTACTGTGGTATAAGATCAAATCCAGAAAATATTTAACTTTTTGAGTGTGAGTGTTAGAAATAAGCCGTTTTGTATAGTGGTTGTAACATATATTCGCGTACACGCTTGTCAAGGGAGAGAGTAATTCAATTGTTTATTGCATCATTTGCTAGTTTATTATTCTTGCCTTAATAATATATAATATATTTAACATTTGATTGGATGGATAAAATATAGTTATTTTATCTATAATTCACAGTAGTAAAATGTATGGTATATTCAGTCACTTTGGAGGGTGGAGATTCCAGATTGATTTGACAGGTGGGCTGAATTTCTGGTTTGCTGGGTGGGACTTCCTGTGTGACGTATGGACTTCCTGTATGACGTGTGTTAGTGCGGAACCTCCGGAGTGATGTATGCACATCCAGTGACTTGTAATTTATGATTGCATTGTTGTGTTCATGTTTGATGTTTTGTAACTATTGATAAACACCCCAAATTGGATAATCTGGGCGTTGATGGTGGTAGTCTTTTGCTAACACATGGGACAATGTTAGCCATTCCTTGTAGATAACACTTTTACCATAACCTGGTGGCAAGTAAGCAAACACATACTTTTTTGAGTTTTTCTCAGACATCCTCTGTACACCTTTTTATTGTTGTAACTGTGTGGAGTTTGCACACAAGTAACAAAGCTGCATGAAATATCCATGTTTGGGGAAAATGGCTAATTAGCTAATCACCATAGAATGCGGGGTGGGGGGGAGTTAAGATCACATGTGGAAATACGGGCAAGGGTCTAGTTGTTGATTGGTTGATCAACTTTGCTGATTGACCCAGTGATTATCACTACTGTTATTTCGACCTGAATTCTAATTCTGGCCAAATTTGAAACCCAGCTCCACCAGTCCCTCTGGCATATTTTGGTTGAGTTGCTGGTCATGAGAGTAATAAAGTTGCTGGTCTTGAGGAGTAATAGCTCAAGGAACTAGCACAAGGCTGGTATTGTTTTAATGTGGACACCTTGTCATTTGAATTCCAATTATTTGATCACAGATAGGAATTACACAATGTGTGGGAGCCGTGACAGGTGAAGTTCAACTTAATGCATATCACCAGTGCCAATTGCTGGTGACTGACCAATCTCAGGATTTTGTGGTTCATGATGCTAGAGAGGTTTATAAAATGCTCTCCGTTCAGTTACATTTCCATTGTAAGTATTCATGTTGTCTTTTAAAAGAAAAATGGGTAAATATTTTAGAAACTCACTGGAGCTGTGATGGGATTACCTGAGCTATACGATTGCACACCATTCACATGCAGAGAAGGAAACAAAAAAATGCAGCGTAGACAGGGTTGGCCGAGATAGTTGTTGCTTTAAGGGGTTTTCACTTGTATTAAATATTATCATATAGTCAATATTATCTAAGTAGTTCGGTTAACTAACTTTTTGAATTAGGTAGCTAACTATTGGCTACCTAATTCTGTCCAGCTGGTTTGCTAGCTAGCTACATCATTGTAACCCTCTCCTAGCATTGCAGGTTGAGTCATAATATCAATAAACATATGTATTGAGTTGAGTTATAGGGTAGTTTGTTGTGCTAAGGTCAGGATATAAGTAATGTGCATAGCATGAGTTCAATGTAATCTTGTCACACAATTGAACATTCTGTTACAATGCTAGCATGCCCACAAACATGAGATTTCGCAAATGGTCTGTTCCGCTGTATATGCACCATTACACAGATGTGAAAAGAGCTGCCCTGAGACATCTATATCGGCTGAAAGGTTTATTGTACTTCCTTGGCTTCAAAACTAAGTATGTTTCCAAATGATGTTCCTGGCAACCTACAAATTGATCTGTGTTTGATCAAAAGCTAGAAACAATTAATCTACTTACATTACCATTCAAAAGTTCAGGGTCACTTAGAAAGCTCCTTGTTTTTTAATCAAATATTTTGACCATTAAAATACCATCAGATTTTTTCAGGAATACAGTGTAGACTCTGCTAATGTTGTAAATGATTGTTGACGGTGGAAATGGCTGTTTTTTTTGTGCACGAGAAAATCCATTTGCAATTATGTTAGCACACCTGAAAACCGTTGTGCTGATTACAGAAGCAATAAAACTGGCCTTCTGACTAGTATCTAGACATCCGTAGTTATAGGTTTGATTAAATGCTCAAAATGTCCACAACCAAAGAACTAACTTCTGAATCTCATCAGTCAATTCTTGTTCTGAGAATTTAGCTGTTCGAGAAGGCCCTTCCATGCAAGCAACTGCCAAGAAACTGAAGATCTCATACAATGCTGTGTACTACTCTCTTCACAGAAACTGTCTCTAACCAGAACAAAATGTGTGAGAGGCCCTGGTGCACAACTGAGGAAGATGACAAATACATTGGAGTGTCTGAGAAACATGAAGCCTCACTTGTCCTCAACTGGCAGCTTCATCAAATAGTACCCTCAAAACACCAATCATATTGTCACCAGTAAAGAGGCTCTGATATGCTGGCCTTCTAGGTGGAGTTACAAAGACAATGCTGTATCTCAGACTGGCCAATGAAAATTAACGATTAAAATTAGCAAAAGAACAGACACATCAAGCAAATCCAACTTGCGAGAGGTGCTTCAGGAAGAATTTGGTTAAATCTCTTAAAATTACCTTAACCAATTGACTATTACAATGCTAAAGGTCTGCAAAGCTGTAATTGCTGCAAATGATGGATTATTTGATGAAAGCAACAATTGAGGGACTATTAGTATTTCAGTTAAAAATCATTATTTCTGACCTGGTCAATGACTATGTTTCCTATTAATGTAGCTATATTTCCTATTCAGAAATGTTTATGTATATTTTCATGGAAAACAAGGACATTCCTAAGTGACCTCAAATGTTTGATTGGTAGTGTACCCAGGGTGACAGTAACTCTGGAGGACAGTGTGTACATTTTTTCTGCTACTCAAAACCTTGCATGCCAATTGTATGTACCGTTTAAAAAGAAAACATGAGTGAGCAGGCAAAACACAGGTTTTATTTCTTAAGGGATGCACATTTAACTGTAGGTCATAACCGAATGGCACAATCGTAAAATAAATAATGTCAACAATGAAAAAAATTAACCCTGACCCCTTTTCAAACGGCTGCATACCCTTAGTTCTTAGTACTGTGTATTTCCCCCTTTAGCGTCAATGACAGCGTGCAGTCTTTTGTAATAGTTGTCTATGAGGCCCCGAATTCTTGCAAGTGGTATAGCTGCCCATTTGTATTGGCAAAATACCTCCAGGTCATGCGAAGTCTTTGGTTGGTTGCAATTCAGGAATATGATAGCACTAGAGGATAATGTGTTCCTGTTAGCTTCAATTCTTCTGAAGTTTTTCTTCAGGTTTAATTCTTTTCCAGGTTTAAGTCTTTTGCAGTTAATTTGAATTTTTAAATGCACCTCAGCTGACTTTTTACAACAAAACCTATTTTCCTGTGGTCACGCCTCAATAGTTTAGCTATTTCAAGAGTGTTGCATCCATATGAAAAGCATTTTACAGTTTCGACTTCAGTGTCATTTAAATAATTTATTTGGCCAATGTTACCTGAGTTCATGGAGCTGCCTAATAATTATGCACACCTTGATATTAGGTGTAAATAACTGTTGCCACAACCTCCATCATTACACTAATACATGTTACTTGTTAATTGGATTGAATCATTTTCAAGTTTATATGGTTTGGAGATGTAATGTGCATAGAAATAATGATACAATCAGAATACACATTTGCCTAATAATTTTGCACACAGTGTATATTAGGTAGGTCCACTGTCGGAATTCTAAACTGACAAACAGATAACTATTCAAAGACAATTTACCGTTTTTGTTTTACCTTGTTTTCTGACTTAATTTGCCTACAGCCCACACCACTTAGCGTTGGTTCCCAAATGGTTCCCCCGGCGCTAATCACCCCTCACTGAATGCAGGACATTAATGAATGAATGTGCGATACTCCCAAATTTATGAAAATGTAAATGTACTACAGTGAAGGAACAAAGTATTTGATCCCCTGCTGATTTTGCCCACTGACAAAGAAATTATCAGTCTATAATTTTAATGGTACTTTTGTTTGAACAGTGATTGACAGAAGAACTAGAAAATCCAGAAAAACGCAAATCATTGATTTAAATGTAAATCAAAAATGTAAATATACATTATACATTATTTTCGGAGGGAAAGAGAAACTAAATTGCGCAAAGGCCTGGTGTTGCTATTAAATCAGAGATGTTCTCACCATTTAAAAAGAATATGTATTAAGTGTTAAGGTGAAATATTACTATTAGAGTTTTTGATAGAATTAGGCTTAGGGATAACTAGGTCAATTTTGTGAGGTTAGATTTTGTTCTAGGTTAATTTTAGGCACAAATCTTTCGTTAATGCAGTTAAAGTTTGGTTGAAGTTAAAGTTTGGGTAGGGTTTAATGGTGGTATGGTAGGATCTAAAAGTATAATTTTTTAAGGAAACAACGTGTGTGTGTGTGTGTGTGTGTGTGTGTGTGTGTGTGTGTGTGTGTGTGTGTGTGTGTGTGTGGATACATTAGCATGTGTGACAGAAAAGATAATTATGTTTTGTTGATCCTTCTGTTGGACAATGATTAATAAATATTTTGATTAAAACTGCTGAAGATATGTGAGAAATGTCTGTGCTGTTCAGATAGCTGTAATCTTCCCTCAATGCTTCAGTTTGTTACTGTAAACATTTCACGTTCTGTGTGCGCTATGTCCTGTCTATAATTGGGTAATTATGTTGAGAATATAAAGGTTGTTTTGTAAAACCTCAAGGATATTAGACATAGACATAGATCCAGTTATTTGGTATTGTGTGCGAAATGTAAAGTGGAATTTTCCCCACTTTTTTTCAACCGTGTTTGTTTTCCTTGTTTTCCGATCAGGGATATATAATGAAAACAATTGGGAGAATCAGTATTTGATACACTGCTGATTTTGCAGGTTTTCCTACTTACAAAGCATGTAGAGGTTTATCATAGATACACTTCAACTGTGAGAAACAGAATCTAAAACAAAAATCCAGAAAATCACATGCTATGATTTTTTTATAATTAATTTGCATTCTATTGCATGACATAAGTATTTGATCACCTACTAACCAGTAAGAATTCCATCACTCACAGACCAGTTAGTTTTTCTTTAAGAAGCCCTCCAGGAAATTTCCTGTATTAACTGCAACTGTTTGAACTCGTTACCTACAACTGTTGGCACAATTATTAGAAAATGGAAGAAGTTCAAGATGACGGTCAATCTCCCTCAGTCTGGGGCTCCATGCAAGATCTCACCTCTTGGGGCATCAATGATCATGAGGAAGGTGAGATATCAATCCAGAACTAGACGGCAGAACCTGGTCAATGACCTGAAGACAGCTGGGACCACAGTCTCAAAGAAAACCATTAGTAACACACTACGCCGTCATGGATTAAAATCCTGCAGCGCACGCGATGTCCCCCTGCTCAAGCCAGCGTATGTCCAAGCCCGTCTTAAGTGTGCTAATGACCATCTGGATGATCCAGAGGAGGAATGGGAGAAGGTCATGTGGTCTGATGAGACAAAAATAGAGCTTTTTGGTCTAAACTCCACTCACCGTGTTTGGAGGAAGAAGGATGAGTACAACCCCAAGAACACCATCCCCACCGTGAAGCATAGAGGTGGAAACATCATTCTTTGGGGATGTTTTTGTGCAAAGGGGACAGTACGACTGCACCGTATTGAGGGCAGGATAGATGGGGCAATGTATCCCGAGATCTTGGCCAACAACCTCCTTTCCTCAGTAAGAGCACTGAAGATGGGTCGTGGCTGGGTCTTTCAGCATGACAACGACCTGAAACACACAGCCAGGGCAACTAAGGAGTGGCTCCGTAAGAAGCATCTCAAGGTCCTGGAGTGGCCTAGCCAGTCTCCAGACCTGAACGAAATAGAAAATCTTTGGAGGGAGCTGAAGTCCGTATTGCCCAGTGACAGCCCCGAAACCTGAAAGATCTGGAGAAGGTCTGTGTGGAGGAGTGGGCCAAAATCCCTGCTGCAGTGTGTGCAAGCCTGGTCAAGACCTACAGGAAACGTATGATCTCTGTTATTGCAAACAAAGGTTTTGGTGCCAAATATTAAGTTCTGCTTTTCTGATGTATCAAATACTTGTCATGCAATAAAATGCAAATTAATTATTCAAAAATCATACAATGTGATTTTCTGGATTTTTTTCTTGATCTTGTTCATTGTGGTTCCTTCTTTGCATGGTATATTTTTAGCTTGCATGTGTGGATGCAGTGACATACTGCATTTACAGACAATGGTTTTCAAGTGTTCCAGAGCCCATGCAGTGATGTCCACAACAGGTTCCTGTCTGTTTTAATGCAGTGATGCTTGAGGGCCCAAAAATCCCAGCCTCTCAAAATATTTTTTCAGCCTTGCCCCTTGTATATAGAGATTCTCTCTGGAATGCTCTTTTTAAACCAAATCATGTTTTTGACCTGTTGCCAATTGACCTAATTAGTTGTGTGTTAGTTTGTTTTAGATTCAGTCTCTCACAGTTGAAGTGTACCTATGTTAAAAATTACAGAACTCTATATGTTTTGTAAGTAGGTAAACCTGCAAAATCAGCAGTGTATCAAATACTTGTTCTCCCCACTGTATGCCAGGATTCGTATGCTGAGAAAGTAATTGAGTTAAAGCGTGCACTTAAAGACATTAAAAAGAACACCACAAAAAAGTCCAAACGAAGCCTGCTGACGTTTGTGAAGAAAATGTTAGACTAGTTCTCATGAATCTGTATGGTATGACAATGATGAGAAATGGTAATCAATGTTACAAGCTCAGAGTTGGAGATTCTGTGAGACTTTACCAAAGGCTATGAAAAAGGGTACACACAATATAGACACCCATGATGTACATACATAATATACAAGTTTTTCACTAATTTGCTCATTCTTCTGTGAGAGGGTCATTTTAAGGGCCCCCGAAGGCAATCACTTTTTTTTTTGAAGACGTGCAGGCAGTGCTAATTTTATCTGACAGTTTAATAGAGATCCCGAGGATTAATAAAGCCTTTTCTTTTCGTAATGGATTACAGAGAATTTCTGGGTCACACTTATTAACACATTATAATTATTATTATTGTGGGGAAAGTGCCACTATGTTTGGTAAGAATCAGACCAGGCTGATTATTAGTTTACTAAAGCAGACTGTGTGTACAACATATAGCATACAAAACACAGAAACAACTTCAGGCCGGTAATAATTAAATAGCGCTTGCAACGAGAGAAATACATGAAACACACATACTGACAACACAGGAACAGTGGTAGTCTATGATGATGCACAACACGTGTGCGTAATCATGGTAAACCTGGGGTGATGAGAATCAGGTGTGTACAATTGTGGAGTGTCGGAGGTGCGTAGTGGACTGGATTGCTGACAGCTGGCAGAATGGATGGTGGCAGTTAATAGGCTGGCGACAGGGCGCGACTTAGTTGGGATTCCCCGGAGGGAGATGTGACGAGGTGACAGAAGGTGATAGATGGGAATTCAGAAAGACCAATTACATATTTGGCTGCGTGTTAACTGATGCAGTACACATACTCATTTTGGAGCGACAATTTCTCAAGGAAACCATCAGTAGAACAAAGTAAATATGCATGTCCATCTCTGGCTAGACTTCGCTGCCACTGAATAATATTTTAATATTGTTTAAAAAGGGTGTTAGCTTCCTGTTCTGACAATGTCCACAAGAACAAAAAGTTATGCAACCAAAAGTCAGGGGAGAGCCATCTTTATTCAGCATGTTGATGTTAACAGGTCATAGTTCTCACTCTCCTCTCCCCTCCTTTGTGCTTCTCCAACTGTCTTTGTCCTAAACAGCCTATATATAAAAGAACACATTCCCTCCACTTTCTAGCTGTTATCCAATCGTATAAGGGCAATGTATGTCACAACCTCCCTATTCCTAATCCCAAACTTTGGAATGTATGGGGGATGTGTGGCATTGATGTTCCACCACATTCCTTGGTGGAGTTGACGTACAACCACATTCCTTGGTGGAGTTTCCAAGGATGTATAGAAAGTTACATACATTTGCAAAGCAACATTACTCTGTGTTGTGTCCTTTAGAATTAAAATACACCTAAACAGACATACTTTCTCACACATCTGTGTTGTGTTAAGTTTCTCAAGCCTACTTTCTCTCAAGGGCTACAGCTTGCAGACTACTAATGTGGGTTAAGGTCAGGGCCTTAACAGGCTAGAAACACAGACGGAAGATATTGTGTTTTCAGTGTTTTAAATGTTTTGTCTAATGCTCAAATTCAAGTATACTTTGCTAAAGTTTAGTGGAGGCCCTTTGTTTAAAAACAACCACTTAGGCTGGTCATAATGGTTATAATGATTATCTTGAATAGAATTGTTTGCAACAAATTTTGGAGAGACCTAATAAATACAGGGAAAGACAAATGACACCACAAGTGTGCAGGAAGTACTTACTGCTGCATGACCAATCAGCTTTTGTGTTTGTGTGCTTCGTGTGTTCCAGTCGAGTGCAGGGATAAAGTGTTTACTGAGCAGTCGGGGGTTTTATCCAGTTCCAACTTCCCCAATCCATATCCCAAGAGCTCCGATTGCCAGTACAGCATTGAGCTGGAAGATGGTTTCCTGATCACCCTGGAGTTTGACGGCACCTTCGACATCGAGGATCACCCGGATGTCACCTGTCCATACGACTTTGTCAAGGTTTAGTAATTAACAGTTTTATTTTACCTTTATTATAACTGGGAGTTATTCAGAGATATAGTATATTATATAACTAATGTTGCGTTCTGCCATTTTTGGCCACTTGTTGCATATGGTCTTTGTTATAGCAAAATTGGTTCTCTGACTGAACCATCGGGAAAGACAAACAATTGTGGCTTTTAGTCTATAGACAGACAGTTCACGACAGTATATATTTTGTCAAAACTGAAATAATAAAAAAATATAATTCATGAGATGCCCTGGGAAAATAACTACTATTATAAAATGTTGAAAAGAAAAGTTTTGAGTGATAAACAGAAGCGTCCAATTGGCAGTGGTCTCCTAATTTTATGAGACCACTGTTCCTCACTCAAAACCTTAGTTTTTTTTACTTTTTTTAGAAAGGAAAGAAAAAGGTGCTGTCGTCTTTTAATCTATATACAGGGCAAAATTATATACCACTACAAAATGATCAGTCTCTCTGGTTTTACTATTCATAGGTTTTTGAATAAAATGTACATTAACTTTATTCTTTAAACTACTGACAACATTACTCCCAAATTCCAAACACAAATATTGTCCTTTATACTATTTATTTGTAGAAAACAACCACTGGTCAAAATAACCCAAATAATATACATTGTTTTAGACCTCAAATAATGCAAAGAAACATAATACATTTTCAACAACAAAATACTAATATTTTAACTTTGGAAGAGTTCAGAAATCAAAATTTTGTGGATTAACCAAGATTTTTATCACAGCTTTCATGCATCTTGGCATGCTCTCCACCAGTCTGTCACATTGCTGTTGGGTGACATCATGCCACTCCTGGCACAAAAATTCAAGTAGCTCGGCTTTGTTTGATGGCTTATGATAATCCATCTTTCTCTTGATCAAATTCCAGAGGTTTTCAATAGGGTTGATTAACCTGGCTGTGTGGCATAGAGCATTGTCTTGCTGGAAAAACAATTCTCAGAGTTGGGGAACATTGTCCGAGCAGAAGTAAGCAGGCATCGTTCAAGGATTACCTTGTACTTTGCTTGATTCATGCGTCCTTTACAAAGACAAATTTGCCCGATTCCAGGCTTGCTGATGCATCCCCAGATCCTCATCGATCCTCCACCAAATTTCACAGTGGGTCCGAGACACTGGCTTGTAGGCCTGTCTCTGTCTATTCACAAAAGGAATGTGTGGTTAGTGATGGGTCACAGAGATCAGCAGGATTACAGTAGATGGAAAGAAAGTGTTCCTGAGCCTGCTGGTGTGGGAACGAAGAGACCAGTTCTGCCTGCATAATGGTATGAGGGCAAACATTTTGTGGCATTCAGGTCTACGATGGCCGGTAGCTGGGTACTAGTGATGTACTGGGTGGTTTTCGGGCTACGGAGCAATTGCCAAACCATGCTGTGGTGCATTTAGTCAGAAACATAACCTGTCGTAAACATGTCATAGCAGGCCTGATTATCCAACTTGAAGAAACAATTTACAATTGTTTTAGCATTAAATCCAACTGCCAAAGTGGTTAAAACAAGTATTTGATACACTACTGATTTTGCAGGTTTTCCTACTTACAAAGCATGTAGAGGTCTGTAATTTTTAGCATAGGTACACTTCAACTATGAGAGACAATCTTAAACAAAAATCCAGAAAATCACATTGTATGATTTTTAAATAATTAATTAGCATTTTATTGCATGGCATAAGTATTTGATCACCTACCAACCATTAAGAATGCCGTCTCACAAACCTATTCATTTTTCTTCAAGAAGCCCTCCTGTTCTCGACTCATTACCTGTATTAAATGCAACAGTTTGAACTCGTTACCTGTATAAAAGACACCTGTCCACACACTCATTCAAGCAGACTCCAACCTATCCCCAATGGCCAAGACCAGAAAGCTGTGTAAGGACATCAGGGATAAAATTGTAGACCTGCACAAGGCTAGGATGGGCTACAGGACAATAGGCAAGCAGCTTGGTAAGAAGGCAACAACTGTTGGTGCAATTATTAGAAAATGGCGTAGTTGTCACAGTTATAAAGGCATATGGCTAACCAGTGGTGCCAATCTTCAGTGACTCTGGAGTGCAATTACCTCTGACTCCATATTTCCAGTTTGTATTTCTGCCATGCATGCTCAATATGCTGAGTATGTGCATCAGTCTCTGGGTCAGCAAAGTTCCTTTTATGTCAGACAATACTGGCCAAATAGTTTCTTCAAGTTTGATAATTAGGCCCATGTTTATAAGGTTATGTTTTCTTAGTTACTGTCAAGTTGTCATTACAAAGACATTCCAAACAGTATCAACCCTGCATAAAAAATACATAATCATCCTAATGACAACATTCATAAACATTCATAATGATTCCTTCATGTGTCATGTCATGGTTATGACTGTATCATGATCGTGTCATGTCACTCTAATGCACACCCATTTACATTTTATTATGTCTCACCTGCACTAACTGCGAGGACCACTCAAAACTCAGTCACTATTATTATGCCACACAGGAACAAAGCGCAAGGACTCCCCTTGCCTTGTCCGGGTTCCGTAAGTTTTCAGTAAAATCTCAGTAGGCATGGAAATCACTAAATGGGAAAGGCACAGAGACTGTAGATTCTTGTCCCAAGTAAAGCTTCATTCCAGATTTTTAAACCTGGAGTAGTTAACAGCACTCAACAGAGTCAGGTCAAAATCTCACTGTTGAAGGTTGAGTTTTGGCCTATATACATTCAGTACAGTCCACAGTGTAGTCTACATGTCTCACCAGCATCTCTGCCACATTCGGCTTTGAAAGATAATAAGATGCTTTAACACGTTCTGGACACAGCGATCTACCTTTAGGCGTGATGTCAAGACCTAGGTACCTAACAGATTGTCGGACAAGTTCAAATTTTGTGGCCATTCTCAGCTAAAAATTCAAACAACGCTCTGGGATTAGTTTCTCAATCCTTCTGTGTCTCAGAGCACGGGAGTAAATCATCAACATTTTGTGTGAGCTTACTTCCAGCCGTAGGTACGAACCCTTCCAAATATTGAGCAAGCACTGCTGAGAAGACAGCCGGAGACTCAGCGTACCCCTCAGGGAGTATGGACCAGGTCCATCGCTTCCCATGGAACGTAAAAGCAAACCAATATTGAGATTCTTTTGCCACAGGAATGCTGGCAAATGCGTAAGCCAAATCTATAACTGAGAACCAATTTGCTGCCGGTGGAACATCAGATAAGACAGTGACAGGGTTGGGAACAACAGGGGAACGAGCATGATTTACTTCATTAACAGGTCTAAGATCTTGAACAAATCACCAATCCCCATTAGCTTTACGAACAGGCAGGATGGCAGTGTTACATGGAGAATCAGGGCAGAGTAGTATGGCCCTCCCCTCTACCAGGGAATCATGAACAATAGCAATCCCTTCAGCTTCCTTACTAAGAGGGTACTGGGCCCTACTGGGCCCGAACGTGGATTTGGGTGTGATTGTGAGAGGGTGAACACCTTTCATTTATACAATATCAAACTTATCTTTAGCCCAAAGTGTATCAGGAAGGCCCCGAAGCAGCGGGGAATCAACACCTAGCAATGAGACCATCTGCAATAGAGGCATAGATTTGTCAACACCCAGGTGGGCTGGTGCAGCCCAACAGAATGGAACACACCAAACATGCAATGTGGGGGAGAATTTAGAACCATCTTTCATGGTAATCCAATCATTCACGTCCAGCGTAGTTTTCAGCCAGGTGCCAGCATCCTCCCAGCCAGCTGACCTGATCTGTCTTAGTAATCGAAATATGGGGTATCCTATTAGTAAAGCTAAACAATGATTGTTGTTTGCCTGTCAACTGGACCGCTAATACACAGTGGTCTGGTCCTATATACACTTTCCTGCATATCACAGTTCCAGTCCCTGGTTTGACTTCTTATTTCTTCTCATAGTTGAAGTCCCTAACCAATGGGGAGAAATTGTGTAGATGAAATAAATTGGCGATGAATTGGCATGCCATCTACAGATAAAGGCATCTCTACACCAGAAGCACCTTTACAGTTTCATTTGACATGGGGAAATTCAACATGGAGTCATGCATGATAACAGACATTGCAGCACCTGTATCTACTAGAAAACTTAAGGGCTTATCTTCGATCAGAAGGGTAACACAAGGGGTATCTTAGGACTTGGTAAATCTCTTAAGGAACTGCTTCTATAAAAATGTGTCAGCTGTCTCTCCTTAGGTTTATTGAGTGTGACATTGTGTGGTGGTCCCCTCTGCCATCCGCCACCCAGAACTTCTTGCCACACCGGCCCAGGGCACTCTCTGTAAAAGTGACCATATTTACCGCAATTGTAACATGACTGATCTCTTGTCTGGTCCCCGCTCCGTCCCTATCCACCTCGGCCGAGCCCTCCTTTTTGATATCTTTCACTCTTCCGAAAACCACCTGTTCTTTCCCCCTTTCTGCTGAATTTCTGACCTTGTCCCTGATAATACATGAGCTTAGCAGCCTGGAGGTTGGTGTTTTCCTTTTCTTGTTTGGATATAGTCTTGTTATCAGTGGACCGCTCCTGCCGTTCCGCATGTTTACAGTGTTCAATCAGTCTGTAAAGGTACTGTCTCCCATCCAATGCAAGTAAGTTTTGCTCAAAGCAGGCTGGAGGATATATACCAAGGCGGCCTTTAACAGGCTTTCATAGTTTTCAGAGCTGGTCAGGCCCACTGTATTTTCTGAAAAACTTTTCCAACCTGTCTCTGTAGTCATCCAGAGATTCTTTAGGACCCTATACACAACTGTGGATCGCAGCCCAATCAGTCACTGTAGGGTAGGCAGTCTTTATTCTCACCAGTAGACAAGTAAGTTGAGTTTGGTTTGCCCCCTCTTCGGACCAAAGATGGTCCTGATTGAATCACTCCTGGACGTCTGCCCTACGTAGTTTCATCTTGGAATGCGTGATGTGTGTGATCTCTGCTCCCGATGGCTTGTACAGGAGCACCAACTTGATCATGTGAATCCCAAACTCAGCCGAGTCCTTGGTGGGATCTGGCAGCTCATTAGCAATGTCCTTCAGTTCATCCTATCTCCAGGTCTTTTGGATGTTGACCTCAGGCATCCATTCGCTATAGCCAGTCCTTGGGCTGGCTGTGGTTGTGGGTTAGGGTAAGCCACCAATGGAGCCAGAAGGAAAGCCTGGTCAAGGTTGGCCGACCGTCCGGATCTGGTAGTCATGGGAGCTGGTTCCAGAGAGGGAATGAAGGCGGTTTGGGAAAAGGGAGTGGAGGCAGACGGTGGGTTGAACCCTGTAGGGGAGACCATGAGGTTTTCCAGCTTTGGGTAGAGGAGTGGCAGGGGCGATGCCTGGGTTTGAGATAGAGATGGGTCCGGACCGGTGCTGGTACAGGAAGGAGGTGGAATGTCACACTCACCATCCTCTCTTCCTATTCCTTTACCATTAACTTTTTACTCCCAGTCTCTGTCCTCTCAGCCTCTCTCTCCCACTTACCATAGTTACCCCACCTTACTTTCTTCCCTTTCTTACGCTTTTCTAATTCTTCTAACTTCTACATTCTTTTAACTTAGCGTCGCTAAATGTTCCCTTTAATGGAAAATCTGATACTTTGTGCCACAATACCACTTGTCCTGAAACCTCCGTGCCCCACTTATCCACCATTATCTTTACTGGTCCGATCAGTGGATCCGGCGGGCAGGCGTTTTTACTGCTGCGATTCCCCATGGTATCCGCTCTCCTGTCACTGTACTCAACAGATGATAACACATACACACACACAAAAAAAAATTATTCAGTTCAGGGAGATACCGCCATTCTCGCACTTATGCCATACAATTTTGTCAGTTTCTCTTTTTATGAATAATTTTAGTATTTTATTTATTTATTTTTCTGTTTATTTGAGGTTTTTGAATATTTTTCATGTATACGTCTGTGCCATGTCATAGCAACTCTCTTGTCTATACATACATTTTAAATTCATCCTCGATGAATTTGTTTCCCAAAAACTGTTTACTGCGCAGTCTATTCCACAAGGGGCCCGTGGGCCCAAACAATTTTGATTAAAAGGTCTTTAGAACCTTTCCCCCAATGGAGATATTATAAGAAGAAAATCATTCTCACCCTTTATTTTTTATGTTTGGGATGGCATATCCTTTCTGCTCCAGCCTAGACGGAAGTGTGAGCTCCACCCTTCTGGGGTCCCTGCACAGTTAACCTTGGAGTCACCAGTAACGATCAGTGAATGGAGTTAGCCATCCCAAGTAAAGCTTTATTCAAGATTTATAAACCTGGAGCAGTTAACAGCACTCTCAACAGAGTCTGGTCAAAAGCTCATTGTTGAAGGTTGTGCTCTGGCCAATGTACATTCAGAACAGCCCAAAATATAGTCTACATGTCTCACCAGCTTCTCTGCAACCTTTAACTTAGAAAGATTACAAGATGTTTACGGTCCTTGAGAAGTTTAGCCAACACTATGTGAGCAGAGCGGAAACACATAATGGTCTTACTAAATGACTGGTTTCTACTTAGAATAAGCAATATGATTTCATTGTACTATGGAATAAGAACATTTCCACCACAGACCTCCAATTGAAGCAACTGGATTTCAACCTGTTTTAGATTAATTAATTGTCAACTTTGGATTAATGTAACAAATGAATTTTATTTATAAAGTGATTATTCTCATGACAGTACAAGTATCAAAGATAAACGTTCTCCGGAGATTCAATAGGTTTGCAAGGGCAAAGAAGCTTGCAGAGGTTAGTAAAAATGCAAGAGAGATCTTTCCCAAACTCCACTGGTTTATATGCCCTAACCTAAAGTGTGGGGGTTGGGTTACTGTCCTAAGGATAACAAACTAGTCCTGAAGAATAGACTCCATTATCAATTAGGGACACATTCCTATCTGTTCTGGGGCCATCTCATATGACAGAATGGTGTTATCTTTAGAAGCAAGCAAGCTAGGCATTAACAAGCAAACATTTTGTTCCTGCATTTACACCTTACATAAACAAATGTTAACCGTTAACATGACAGTTATTGCCTACTAGGATATAAATTAAGTACATAGGTATACATATCTGTAAAACATTATTTAGGATCATTGAATATGTCGATAAACATAATTTTAAAAATCGGTTTCTTCAACACACACACACACACACACACAAACTCAGTGAAACATATTAAAAAAAACATAGAGTTGCAGTGTCCTACAACTGTGTTTTCTATTGCCAGTGGTTTTGTCAGTGCCCTTACAGAGTTACTGTTGAGTCAGAAGTCTGTATGACCATACACATAGAGACATGAATGCCCCCTTGCCAGACTATTTTCCTATGATGTTAACACTCCATTTGACAGAACATGGCCCCTTTAATCATCTCTTTGATATTTCCAACTCCATGTTTGATGGTGTTCTTGGGGTCAAAGGCAGCATTCCTCCTCCAAACACAGCAAGTTAATGTCAAAGAGCTCGATTTTGGTCTCCTCTGACGACAACACTTTCACCAAGTTCTTCTCTGAATGATTCAGATGTTCAATGGCAAACTTCAGAAGGGCCTGTACATGTGCGTTTTTGAGCAGGGGGACTTTGCATGGACTTTGCGTAGAATCTGCAGGATTTCACTCCTTCACGGTGTAGTGTGTTACCAATTGTTTTCTTGGTGACTGTGGTCCCAGCTGCCTTGAGATTATTGACAAGATCCTCCCATGTAGTTCTTGGCTGATTCCTCACTGCTCTTATGATCATTGCAACTCCACGAGATGAGATCTTGCATGGAGCTCCAGTCCGAGGGAGATTGACAGTTCTTTTGTGTTTCTTCCATTTGTGAATAATCGCACCGACTGTTGTAATTTTTTCATCATGCTGCTTGGCGATGGTCTTGTAGCCAATTCCAGCCTTGTGTAGGTCCACAGTCCTGTCCCTGACATCCTTGGACAGTTCTTTGGTCTTGGCCATGGTTGAGAGTTTTGAATCTGATTGCTTCTGTGGACAGGTGTCTTATATTGGTAACAAGCTGAGATTAGGTAAGATTTACTGATTGATCACGCCGCGCATGTTGAGGCGCTGCTTTACAAAAACAGTTTAGTGCCTGTTACGATTTACTAACGAGTGATCCAGAACACTTGTTTATTAACGAGCAGTGTTGTGCAGTACTTCATATGATCATCTTACTGCTTTGGGAATCATGCCGTGTTCAATCACCTGCATATTATTATTGTATCATCCATCTGTCTATAAATGTCTGCTGTGAGATTCAGTTGAGCAAAAAACTCCCGCACATTGTTCACATCACTTGCAATATCCAAAAATAGATTTATTAAGAGGAATTTTTTGGTCTGAGGACATCATAAAATAATAAAGTAATTTAAACAGATTAAGGTCCTCTGACTGAAATGTTGTGCTTTTCATAGCTGTTGAGCACAAACCTCAAATCTCAAAAATCAACTTATCAGAAAATGAAAAATAATTTGTATGGATTAAATAATTAAACTCTGCACGTTCAAGTTGGTATTGTGCCTTTATGTGTGGTCAGATATTTGCATGTGTTATTCATTCATTCATTCATTCATCTTCATCCGCTTATCTGGTCGTGGGGGCAGCAGCTACAGCAGGGGACCCCAAACTTCCCTTTCCCGAGCTACATTTGCCAATTCTGACTGGGGGATCCCGAGGCTTTCCCAGGCCAGTGTTGAAATATAGTCTCTCCACCTAGTCCTGGGCCTACCCCGAGGTCTCCTCCTAGCTGGACGTGCCTGGAACACCTCCCTAGGGAGATGTCCTGGGAGCATCCTTACCAGATGCCCAAACCACCTCAACTGGCTACTTTCTATACAAAGGAGCAGTGGCTCTACTCCGAGTTCCTCACGGATGACTGGGCTTCCCAACATTTTTGAGGGGCATTCGAATGAGTTGAAGGTCATTTCGGTCAGTAGACAGTCCTTTTCGCCCTCTGCCAGTCTGTGGATTTGTTGTCCCCAATGTCTGTTGATTGACTTTGTTCTTTTGAACCGTCATTGAAATTTTAAGGATGGAAGCAACCTGACGCTTACTCTATCCCTCTGCCAATCAAGCCAGAGGGAAACTGCTAAAACCCTAATGCGGAGTTCCACAGGGATCAGTTCTCTGACCGCTTCTGTTCAGTCTCTATATGCTACCTCTGGGCCAAATTCTACAGAACAACAACATTAACTACCACAGCTATGCCGATGATACTCATATATATGGGTCTTGAACCGAATGACAACAGCTCAATAGTCTCTGTCACTGTATAGAGCACATCATTACTTGGATGAACCAAAATTGTCTAAAATTAAACCAAGATAAAACTGAGATTATTGTGTTTGGCAAAAATAAACAAGTATTAGTAAAGAGCTGGATTCTAGGGCGCTTAAAACCAGGGATCAAGTGCGTAATCTTGGGGTTCTGATAGATTTCACACCTAACAGTCATATCAAATCAGTCACCAAAACAGCATTCTATAAACAGAAAAATATAGCCTGAATCAAAATATTTTCTTTGTCCCAGAAAGACCAAGAGAGGCTCATCCATGCTTTTATTTCTAGAAGGGTTGCCTACTGTAATGGCCTCAACTGGACTCCCCAAAAAGACTGTAAAACAGCTGCATCTCATTCAGAATGCTGCTGCTAGAATGTTAACCAGGAGCAAGAGGACAGAGCACATCACTCCGGTTCTTAAATCTTTGCATTGGCTTCGGGTCAGTTACAGAATAGACTTGCTTCTAGTTTGTAAATCTCAGAATGGTTTCGGACCCGAATACATTTCTGATATGTTTGAAGAATATAAACCGAGCAGGGCTCTTAGATCCATGAACTCAGGTCAGCTAGTAGAGCCCAGAATCCAAACTAAACATGGAGAAGCTGCGTTTAGCAGTTATGCTGTTCACAACTGGAATAAACTACCAGAAGATCTTAGATGTTCACCAAACGTGTCCATTTTTAAATCCAGGCTAAGAACACTTCTGACTGAGCTCCTAAACTTAACCACACTTTGAGCCTTATAGCTTCTTATGTTTTTATAACAGCACTGTTTTGTTTTACAGCTTTTATAGCTTCCTATGTTTTTATATTCTATTTCTATTTTCTTATTCTATGTTTTATTATTATGCTGTATTTTATATTTCTCTTCTTGATTTATTTTGTTATTAAATGTATATCTTGCTATCTTTTACCAATTGTAATGCAAGTTCTGGTGCTATCAGAGAAATAACCTCTTTGTAAATGCAACAATCTGCTGATGATGGATCTGACTGTTTTTTGACTCTATTTCAATATTTCTATTTTTACTGTAAGGCACATTGAATTGCTTCTATGTATGAATTGTGCTATAAAAATAAACTTTCTTGCTTCCTAATAATGAACCAGTATCACCAGTGATGCTGAAACCCTAATTACAGATAAGGAGGTGTTTAGCCACAACCTTTTTCCAGTGCAATAGAATTTGGTCATTTCTCTTTAATCTCAGACACTGTTGTGATGGTACAGTGGCATTACACAAACCACGTAATGGCAACATTTTTATTGCCGCGTTCACAACCGCTTACGCTAGACTCGAGTTGTATTCACTCTTGGAGAAGTTTTGTAGACCTGTACTCTTCACAGACACTGATTCAGTGATCTTTATTACACACCACGAGGATTGGGTGCACTCTCTGGGGCCATTCTTGGGTGACTTGACCAGTGAGTTACCAGATGGTGATAGCATTGCACAGTGGTGGGCCAAAGACGAATGGTTACAAAACCGTTAAAGGTATGACCTATCTCAAAGCAAAAGGCATTACTCTCAACATTTTTGTTTGGATACGCTAACACGAGTGGTTGATAACTTTGTACGAGGCAAAGGTGGTGATGATTATCACGTTTTTGCTAATGCAGACAAAATTGTGTGAGAGAATAGAAAATTTACATTGAAAAACCGAGTAGTGTCTAAGCATTTCAGAGTTGTGTACAACAAGTGTGTACTGCTCCCTGATTACAGCACAAGGCCTTACGGGTACTAAATCACATTCTGGGATGGATAACGGTTTTGATCCAGAGCTACAACACCCTTTCAGCTGTGTCATTAGAGGCCCCAATAACTTCTGTAAAGCTTATTTTTATTGATAATTTAATGAAAAGTGCATCAGAGAGTTTGGAGATGGAGAGTTTTCACGCAATATTCACAACACCGTAACCTGAGTGCAATTGACATTGTCCAAAACATGGTTGTTAAAGGCAAATCTAGCAGAACTATTGAACACAAACGACATAATCTTGTTTTAAAAACGCCTGTGACAATCAGCATATTAGTATGTTAGGCAGACAGATATACCCCGGTCTTTCGCGGTTCTGGAGAGTTTTAAAGACGCAACACATCCACCTTTTGGTTATTTTCTTATTTACTTTAAAGCTACAACACCAGAAGACTATCGCCTGAGAATGGGGTTGTTGTCCAGCGATTGGCTTGCTGTGTATGTTCCTAGAAAAGCTTGATAATGTCTAAATGCTTTCATTGAAATTTACCACTTTTAAAGATTCTATTTCAGTCACCGGCGAGTCAACGAAAAGTTATTTTCGAATCAGATTCCGGAACTCATTCTATCACTCTGTAAAATAGCTCTTTATCTAAGGTTCGGTAATTCACAGATTCGTAGCTCCAGAAAGTAAAGAGACTAAAAGCCAACATTATATACGAGAAAGAACACTTCACTCGCAAAGATAAGACAAACCATATTTTTCTTATCTTTGCGTTTTCTACTACCGTTTGCATTTTCTACTACTGTTATTAAGCGCTGCAATTCTGTTCCTAACCAGTCTTATTGCTTCGAGAAATGGTTAAACAACTTGCTTCTGGTGCCACAACATCAGTTAGAAAAACTGCGAGAATCCAAAACGCTTAGCACCGATGTAAAACAATCTATTAAAATGTATTTGGACTCATTCATTCGCAATATACTGTGGAAGCCTGATATGGATTTACATCAGAAAGCTAAAAGATGCTCTGCCATTTTACTAATATTCTTGACTGTTAGATAGGGGGAGCTTGACACAAACACACTGACTTTTAGTCTACCGTGGTCTGAGATTGGGTCTTGTCAGCGTTCTGGTGATCGAGGAAGGAGGAAGCGGACTGCGGAGCTGTAACGTTATTATTCATTTAATAAAGATGAGCTGACATATGCTCTGTATAGTCGAGACAATAACACACAAAGACAAAGGGAGCAGAGGGAACATATATACTGAGGGGAATGACTAAATGATGATCAGGTGCGCTAAACGAGAGAACAGGTGCAATGAGTTGGTGCAATGAGTTGATGAGATGGGGCGATGGTGTCAGAAGGCCGGTGACGTCGAATGCCGAAGCCCGCCTCCTGCAGGGGGAGGATGGGTAGTAGATGGCGTAGTCGTCACAGGTCTGAGTAAATGTGACTGAGACTAAACACACCGAAATGTTAACGTTGTTGATTACATTTTGGATAATGTGCCTGCGAGGAATAAAAATAATGTTTAATATATTCCTAATAGAATGCTCAGGTCTAATGATTTGACATAATGGACTTCAAATGGTGAATTAATTTTCAAAGGAAAAATAATCAAGAATTTGCCACTGTTGGATCTGGCTAAAATTGTGACAGCAACCAGTAAAGATGCTGATGCTAGAAGGCCTTTGGGGTGGGAGTTTTTAGAGGCCATGGCTTGTCTCAACATGCCTTTTACAACTATTCCGAATGAGCTTGTAAGGCGTAGAATCTATTTGTATAACCAAACATCTGGTTACACAATGGCACTTACTTCTTGTATCACTCCCCCCGCAACTGGTTATCAAACAACCAAAGCTGTATTTGTTTTTTCCCCTTCCTATGGTACTTGTTAGACACCAAATTTGAGACTAGCTCATGATTTTTTTGAAAATCAATATAAAAAGACATCTTTATAATTCAGATAAAGAATACACAATGTTGCCCATATGTGGTTGAAATCATGTCCAGAACATGTTTGAACTTTATTCCGCATTCTCACAGGTTTGCAGAAATGCATTGATTGACTTGCATTGAAAATCTGGGGGTTCCAAAGCTGTCAAAAACCTTCCAACACCATCGTCTGTGGTGTTAATAGTCAGTCAGTGTTCTCTGGTGTCTTCGCCATTTCCTGCAATAAAAAAGTCCAGAGGGGCTGCATTTGATATTACTGATAGGGTTGGTATTTCAATGTATGCATTTTTCTCAATAGATGTCGGTGTGAAAGAAACTGTAAATAAATCCAACTGTTTTCATACATTCACTAGACATACAGTGTAGGAGTGCCATCTTCCTCAAATATGTTCTTAATCAACCTTGCGGTTTTCCCTTTAAGTGTCTTCTGAGCGATATGTTTTATTTTTACCGTGGCTTTTGTTTTTTGTTTAATTTCTTGTGTTTTTTACTCTTTGGTAGGCTCCTCCTAACAGGTGGTCTCTTTTTAAAGCCTCAAGTCTTAACCATCAATCCAGATCCATCCTGTTATTTTGTTTGGCGTGCCATAACATTGAGGACAACCTCACCAACTGTATTCGTCACTGCATTTTTCAAAGGTTTGTTATTGAGATCACATGCTTCAACAAAGGTATTGCCACCTGGAAACGGCCCCCTAGACCAGCCCATACATTGCAGAGCTACCATGATATCCCGGTAACCCATTACCAGCCTGTGTTGTGTAATATTCAACATACCTTTGAGGATACTCGTAGAGTATCTGATGCTGCATCTTAAAGTCTAAAAGATTGTTTGATGGGTCTGAATAGTAATTTTGCGATCACCTTAACCACTACGAATGAAACCAGCTGATTATGATCAGATTTTACTTCAATACAGATCTCATCAAACTGACTCTTACTAAAAGGTACATAGTGTGGCTTGTCGTACGTCACTGTGACAACTTCATTCTCATACAATTCTCGTACATGGCTGTCCCCGACTTTTTGATAATCAATTTTATATATGTAGATGTATTGGATGTTAAACCCTGTCAGAATATCTGTGGGGGATTGGCCGTACCATGGGGTGTACCACCGTTAGCCTGGTTTTCTAATATCTGTTTCTACTTTGTATCCATAACTTTGGCAAATTTTGTGATATACTCAAAATTATTCTCAAATTGTTTGGAGAGACATGTCTCAAAGAGTTACTGGGCAGTATTATGTAGAAACCGCTATCACCCATGCTGATCGCAGTCACTGTAAATGATGTGATCCGGCAAATCCTAGTGTTTTATCCAGTTTATTAAATATTCATCTGTGTACCCTTTTTCATAGCCTTTGCTAAGGTGTCGCAGAATCCCAAGCTCGGAGCTTGTAACATTGATTACCATTTCTCATCATTGTTGTACCATACAGGCTCTTGAGAACTAGTCTAACATTTTCTTCACAAACGTCAGCAGGCTTCGTTTGGACTTTTTTGTGGTGTTCGTCCTTTTAATGTCTTCAAATGCACGCTTTACCTCAATTACTTTCTCAGCATACGAATCCTGGCATACAGTGGGGAGAACAAGTATTTGATACACTGCTGATTTTGCAGGATTACCTACTTACAAAGCATGTAGAGGTCTGTAATGTTTACACGTCAACTGTGAGAGACTGACTCTAAAACAAAAAAATTGTAATCACATTGTATGATTTTCAAATAATTATTTTGCATTTTATTGCATGACATAAGTATTTGATCACCTACCAACCAGTAAGAATTCCTGCTCTCAAAACTGTTAGTTTTTCTTTAAGAAGCCCTCCTGTTCGCCACTCATTACCTGTATTACCTGTAACTATTTTAACTCGTTATCTGTATGAAAGACACCTGTCCACACACTCAATCGAGCAGACTCCAACCTCTCCACAATGGCCAAGACCTGAGAGCTGTGTAAGGACATCAGGGATACAATTGTAGACCTGAACAGGGCTAGGATGGGCTACGGGACAATATGCAAGCAGCTTGGTGAGAAGGCAACAACTGTTGGCGCAATTACTAGAAAAAGGAAGAAGAAGTTCAAAGGGACGGAATCTCCCTCAGTCTGGGGCTCCATGCAAGATCTCACCTTGTGGGGCATCAATGATCATGAGGAAGGTGAGGGATCAGCCCAGAACTACA
>JACXGJ010008932.1:0-25642 GCA_016801105.1 Esox niger
CACACACACACACACACACACAGTTTTGCTCAAAAGTTTGCATAACATTGGAGACTTGGTAATATACAGCTCTGTAATAAGAGACCGCTGCAAAATTGTTCAGATTTTACTATTAGGTATGTGTTGGGAGTCAAATGAAAATATTCGTTTTATTCTATAAACTACTGACAACATTACTCCCAAATTCCAAATACAAATATTGACATTTAGAGTATTTATTTGTAGAAAATAACAACTGGTCAATATAACCAAAAACAGCATTGTTTTTAGACCTCAAATAATGCAAAAAAACCCAATTCATTTTCAACAACAAGATACTAATGTTCTAACATTTTTTCAGGAATCAATATTTGGTGGAATTACCCTGACTTTCAATCACAGCTTTCATGCATCTTGGCATGCTCTCCACCAGTCTGTCACATTGCTGTTGGTTGACTTTATGCCACTCCTGGCAAGAACATTCAAGTAGCTTTGGCTTTGATGGCTTGTGACCATCCATCTTCCTCTTGATTAAATTCTAGAGGTTATCTGATGGCTTCAGGTCTAGACATTGGGCTCGCCATGACAGGGTCTTGACCTGGTGGTCCTCCATCCACACCTTGATTGACCTGGCTGTGTGGCAAGGAGCATTGTCCTGCTAGAAGAAATTTCAGAGTTAGGCAACATTGTCAGAGCAGAAAAAAGCAGGTGTTCTTCCAGGATCACCTTGTACTTGGCTTAGTTCATGCGTCCTTCACAAAGACAAATCTGCCAGATTCTAGCCTTGCTTAAGCATTCCCAGATCATCACAGATCCTTCACAAATTTCACAGTGGGTGCGTGACATTGTGGCTTGTGGGCCTCTTCAGGTCTCCGTCTAACCATTAGATGACCATGTGTTGGGCAAAGCTAAGAATTTCATTAGTTAGAAAAGATGACCTTACTCCATTCCTCTACGGTCCCGTCCTTATGGTCTTTTGCAAACTTCAGCCTGGCTCTTTTTTGTTTGATGATGGGCTTTTTTATTCAGCCCTGCCCCTAGGAGCCTGTTTTGAACGGTCCTTGCCGTGCACTTCACCCCTGCTGCTGTTTGCCATTCTTTTTGGAGGTCACTTGATGTCATCCTATGGTTGTGGTGTGACATTCAAATTAGTTGACGTCATCTCTGTCATTTTTCGCCCTCTGCCAGTCTGTTGCTTTGTTGTCCCAAATGTCTGTTGTTTGACCTTGTTCTTACACTGAACAAAATTATAAACGCAATACTTTTTTGTTCTTGCCCCATTTATCATGAGCTGAACTCAAAGATCTAAGACTCTATGTACACAAGGCCTATTTCTCTCAAATATTGTTCACAAATCTGTCTAAATCTATTATTGAGCTCTTCTCCTTTGCCAAGACTATCCATCCACCTCACAGGTGTGGTATATCAAGATGCTGATCAGACAGCATGAGTATTGCACAGGTGTGCCTTATGGCTGGCCACAATAAAAGGTCACTCAGTTTTTCTGTATTGGGAGGTTCCAGGGGGTCTGAATACCAGTCAATATCTGGTGTGACTACCATTTGCTTCACACAGGGCAACACATCTCCTTCGCATAGTTGATCAGGTTGTTGATTGTTGCCTGTGGAATGTTGGTCCACTCCTCTTCAATTGCTGTGCAATTGCTGGATATTGGCGGGACCTGGTAAACACGCTGTCGTATATGCCGATCCAGAGCTTCCCAAACATGCTCAATGGGTGACGTGTCCGGAGAGTATGCTGGCCATGCAAGAACAGGGATGTTTTCCGCTTCCAGGAATTGTGTACAGATCCTTGCCACACAAGGCCGTGCATTATTATGCTGTTAACCATGCCTGACCATACCATAACCCCACCGCCACCATAGGACACTCGATCCACAACGTTGACATCAGCAAACCGCTCACCCACAGAATGCCATACACACGCTGTCTGCCATCTACAATGTACAGTGAAATCCAGGATTAATCCATGAAGAGAACCAAAGTTCCAAATGCCATCGAATGTGAACATTTGCCCTCTCAAGTTGGATACGACGACGAACTGCAGTCAAGTCGAGACCCCGATGAGGACGACGAGCATTCAGATAAGCTTCCCTGCCATACAGCTGGTCCTATTGCAAGAGGATAGTAGGGGTTTTTATACTTTTCCTTGTTAAATTAGATTTGGTTTAGGAAATCACCTAATAGGTATCTCATTAAGTAAAATCTAACGGACCTGGAATGGAATGGCTGCCACACAAGATTTGGAGATGTTTCTTAAAACCTGTTAGGTGAGGTGCAAAACAGTCAATTTCCACCTAAAATGATGTACCCAAATCTAAATGCTTGTAGCTCATGACCGGAATATAGTATAAACATGTTTTATGTTCCATTTGAAAGTAGACACTGTAGTTTATAGAAAGTTTAACACGATAGATGTAGCAGAAGATAAAACAAACCAAAAACGTGTTTTTTGTCTATTTAATTTTTTTCATCATGTTTGAAATCCAGTGGGAAGGACATGCATTGAGATAGGAGGCTGGAGACACTTCAAATATATTCCACTAAATGGCAGCAGACTGTATGTAAAGTTTTAGGCAGCTATATTGACTGACCATAGAGGTGCAGAATATTTTGTAAGAGGACTCCCAAGTGTCCTTATCGATTGTCCCCAAATCTACCCAAGTGACCAAATTGGATAAATGATTAAATTCCAAACCTATTGCAACAGAGATTATTCAAAAATACAAGTGTAATAACAAAAGGTTTACACACTCCCAGAAATATCATACATGGTGGATCATGAGTTTTTCTTCATACAGATACTTATAGGAGGTGTGACGAGAACCATGGAAATGGTCTTCCATGCCTCTTTCTTTCCAGCTTGCTTTTTTTCCTGATACTTATTGGTGTTAGACATCAACGTCGCAAGAACTGATGTCATAAAAAACAGCTGGAGCGGATGTCCAGCTGAGGTCCTGACTGCCGTTTAGGCCTGAATGTGGATAGAATCGGCTCCACGTCCTCCAGTACTGTGTGCCAACAGTCCTCTTCTTCAGTGGGGGAGTCAGCTGGTGCACTGGCCCATCTGTGCCTCTGGGCTTGTCTCTTCACACCTGGAAGGCCGGATGGGGGTAGGTGTGGAAACAGAGGATGACTTCGTAGCCAGAGTAATTGTGTAGACAAAAGTTGGGATTGTTGTGGAGCCAGAAACAATAGCAGAGGTAGACGCACTTGAAGTAGTGGGGTCAGGACTGCTTGACTGTGGCCGTCTCTTCACAGCCGGCTCCCAGAGTCGCTTCCACTCTTAAATGTTTTTAAATTAATTGAGATTTGACTAGAATTACATATTGGGACCAATACTAGAATGATATATTGGGACAACAACATGAAATAGCCATGTAACAATTAGCAGAGGGGAGAACAAGACTCCAACCTCTCAATGCAATAAAATGCTAATTAATAAATAAAAAAATCATACAATGAGATTTTCTGGATTTCTTTTTTAGTTTCCGTCTCTCACAGTTGAAGTGTAAAAATTACAGACCACTACATGCTTTGTAAGTAGGGAAACCTGCAAAATCAGCAGTGTATCAAATACTTGTTCTCCCCACTGTGTGTGTGTGTGTGTGTGTGTGTGTGTGTGTGTGTGTGTGTGTGTATATATATATGTATGTATGTGTGTATGTGTGTGTGTGTATATGTGTACATATATGTATATGTATATATATATATGTGTATATATATATGTGTATATGTATGTATATGTATGTATGTATATATATATATATGTATATATGTATATGTATGTATGTATATATATATATATGTATATATGTATATGTATGTATATGTATGTATATGTACCTTCACCCTTTTCTGCCATAACCACTGGAGGGTCAGTGTGACCTTGTGATTAGGGGTCATTTTTATGCTGGAAAGAATGCAGAGTGTCTGCCTGTATTTTCTGTTTACGTGCTGCATTAATTTTGCCATCAGTCTTCATAAAATTCCCCTTTACTTATAGGGCTCACACACCCAGATAAACATCAGTGAACCACCAACGTGCTTCAGTGGGGATGGTTTTTTGTTCACTATAGGCCTTGTTGAACCCTCTCCAAACATAGTGCTTATGGTTGTAACCATAAAGCAGTAGTTTGATCTTGTCACTCCAAATTACAATGCCAGAAGCTGTGAAGTGTGTCAAGGTGTTGTTGGGTGTATTGTACACAGCTTTTTTGTGGCATTGGCGGAGTAGTCTTCTATCTGGCAACTCGACCATGCAACAAATTTTTAAGTAATGTCACCTTGAATTGGCATTTTCGTATAATTTTGTGTTCCATCTATTCCATGGTATGTAAACTTTTTATCAGGGCCATTTAGGTGATTTCTGTTATCATTATGCGTTAAAAATTGTCTTCATATGATCACGATCTTTAAAATATATATTTTTTGCTGGATCAGTCATATTTTCAACATCAATGCAAAGAAATCACAATTTCTGCCAGGATATGCAAACTCATGAGCACAACTGTACATACATACTTATCGCACCTTGGTTTTAGTTGATTGGACGAATTGTTCCAGGGCTTCAAAGTTTCTAAAAGCATGCGCATGATTCAGTTGTCTCTGCCTGTGGTAATGGAAAAGCTGTGTCCTTTGTTTCATTCTTGCAGGATAAAGTGCGCACAGAGAGCTACAGGGACTTCATGTACCTCAATCCAGACGTGTTCAAGGACAAGGTGAGAATTTATTTTTGTATATGTGGCTCTGTAAGCCATTGTCACAGCTATGTGATTTTGAATATGATATATTTAGTCTGAAAAGACAGTTGTGTTACATATGCTAATATAAGCATACCTAACCATGCTGCTGCATTACATGTTCTCTATAAACAGCAGTCCTGACACTCAAAGCATACTTTGCAAAACCTGACACTGAAGTTTAGCTGAGAATATAAAACCTATCAGTTGAAACGGTCAATTAATAACAAAACATAAAAGGAAATCCTGGGGATCCTATTTGGAGTGAGGACCACATTTTCAAGTGTTAAGGTAGGTTTTGTTTGAGGGAGTGGGGTAAGGCTATGGTAGGGACATCCTCTGATTTCAAATGCCAGGGATCGACTTTTTTTTTTTGCCCCTGACCTAGTGTGGCCAGTGGGTTTGAAACTTACTGGCCCTCAAAACGTATTTAGTTTCTGATCCACAGAACCAGACCATGTAACTTGGGAACAGGTAAGGCAGGGAAATGCTTGGGGCCCCAGGTCGTTAGGAGGTTCCTGAGGGCTGTCAATCTTTACTCCACAGAATGTCTCAAAATGTGGCAGTCACTGTGACCACAATCCCTCCCCATTAAACAATTAATTTGGAGGTTCATAGCCTTCTTTTAAATCTGCTGTATGGGAAAATGTTGGATGCAGTGTTCAATACACTGTTTTTCATTGGAAATTGGTACATTTCAAAATGTCACTGTCCTGGTCACAATAGCAAAGTTGGTGGGGAATAATTGTCATTTTCTATTCTTTTTTAGGCATCAGCAATTACGAAATAACACTACCCTGGAAGAAAAATTGTGTTACATAGTGTAATGATGCAAGATTGCTATAATATGTTGGCTACTCTGTCAGCTACTTGAGTAGAAACACTTCTTACGTGATGACAACATTCATACCGAAAGCAACCAAAATACACAATCAATATATTTAGGTCGAAACATCAGTTGGACACTCGTCAGTCGACTTGATTCTTCAAGTTGAGCAGTTGTTTCTTTTTCACCTTCAAAGAAAAAATGATGCGTGTATTACAATAATTGTAGATGTAAGTAAGCAAGCAAGTTTATTTATATAGCACAATGCTTTACATTGAAAATAGAAATAATGCAAGAGAATCAAAACAGTCAGATCCATTACATTTACACAGAGGTTATTCCTCTGATAGAACTTGCATTACAATTGGTAAAAGATAGCAAGATATACATTTAACAAAATAAATCAAGAAGAAACCATAGAATAATAAAATAGAAATATAATATAAAATGAAAGGAAGCTATAAAAGCTGTAAGACTAAACAGTGCTGTTATAAAAATATAGGAAGCTATAAGGCTCACAGTGAGGTTAAGTTTAAGAGCTCAGTCATAGGCATGTGAAAAGAGAAGTGTTTTTTGCCTTGATTTAAATATGGACACGTTTGGTGAAAGTTTAAGATCTTCTGGTAGTTTATTCCACTTGTGCACAGCATTACAGCTAAACACAGCTTGTCCATGTTTAGTTTGGACTCTGGGCTCTACTAGCTGACCTGAGATCATGGCTCTAAGAGTGCCGCTCGGTTTATATTTTTCAAATATATCAGAAATGTATTAGGGTCCTAAACCATTCAGAGATTTTTTTAAACTTTAACGTCTCTTCTGTAACTGACCGGAAGCCGATGCAAAGATTTAAGAACTAGAGCCATGTGCTTTGTCCTCTTGGTCCTGGTAACCATTCTAGCAGCTGCATTCTGAATGAGCTGCAGCTGTTTTACTGTCTTTTTGGGAAGTTAAGAGACCATTAGAGTAGTTAACCCTACTAGAGATGAGCTTCTCTTGGTCTTTTTGGGACACCAGGTTTTTGAATCTGGATATATTTTCAGATGGTAGAATGCTGTTTTGGTAGAATGCTGTCTCCAAAAATAAGTTTTCAGCACTTATTGTTGGAGAAATAGCTATGGCTTCCATAAACTGAGCATTGGTACTGACTGATCTGGTATGACTGTTAAATGTGAGGTCTGAGTCAGAACACCAAGATTACGAACTTGATCCTTGGTTTTAAGGGCCCGAGAATCCAGCTCTTTACTAATACTTGTTATTTTATTTTTGCTGCCAAACACAATAATATCTATCTTGGTTTAATTGTAGATAATTTTGGTTCATCCAGGTATTTATGTGCTCTATACAGTGACACAGAGAGTCTATTGAGCTGTAGTCATACGGTTCGAGAACCATATATATTTCCGTATTATCAGCATAGCTCTGGTAGTTAATGTTGTTGTTCTGTAGAATTTGGCCCTGAGGTAGCATATAGAGATTGAACAGAAACGGTCCGAGAACTGATCGCTGTGGAATTACGCATGTCATAGCAACCCTATCAGATTCATGATTACCAATGGTGACAAAGTAACTCCGGACATCTAGATTAGATCTGAATCAATCAAGGACTGTCCCAGAAAGTCCTACCCAATTTTCCAGCCTAACAATCAGTGTTCTGTGATCTACAGTGTCAAAGACTGCACTGAGATCTAGTAGAACTAGAACCGTTATTTTATCAGAATCAGTATTCAGTCGTATATCATTTCAAACTTTAATCAGGGCCACTTCGGCACTGTGGTGAGGTCGGAAGCCTGACTGAAATTTGTCTAAGAGACCTCTTGAGGTCACAAAATCGCTGAGCTGATTGAATACAACCTTCTCAATGATCTTTGCGATAAAAGTGAGATTATAAACTGGTCTGTAGATGTTCATTATAGATGCATCCAGTGATCTCTTTATTAATAGGGGCTTAATGGCAGCTGTTTTTAGAGATGTTGGGAAAATGCCAGATTTCAGGGAGCTATTAACTATTTGCTACAGGTCCATTTTTATAGAGTTCAAACTTGTTTTTAAAAAGTCTGATGGCCGTGTGTCGAGACAACATGTAGAAGCTTTAAGAAGTCGGACTATTTTTTCTAGGGATTTTTGATCAGTTGTAGTAAATTACGACATAATAACCAAGTTATGTCTTGCTGGTCGTAGTGATGGTACAATGTGTTTGTTAGACTGTGTACTGCTGAACGGTCTGTCTAATACTTATAATTTTTTCACTAAAGAAAAACGCAAATTCATTACATTTCACAGTGGACATGGGTTCGGATGCTATTTGCTTTATTGGGTTTGTAAGCTTGTCGACCATGACAAGTAGCGTGCGGGAATTATTGACATTTTTGTTAATCATTCCCGATAAATGTTGCTGTCTGGCTCTTCGTAACTCATTGTTGAAGCTACCAAGGCTTTGTTTATAGTTTTCACAGTGAATTTGAAGTTTAGCTTTCCTACATTCTCTTTTCAGGGCGCTTACCATCATGGTGGTTCTCCATGGTGTTTTCTGTTTGCTCATAGTTTTCTTTACCTTTACCGGTGCAACATCAACTGACTCAGCCATTATTCCTGGATAGCTATGGCTTCCATAAACTGAGCATTGGTACTCTCATTAATGTACCTTTTCTTAATAGAAACAGAGTTTACTGGAACATTCAGGGTGCTAAGTGATTAAAAAAAGACACAGAAATGATCAGACAGGGCTATGTCTTTAACCACGACTGAGGAAATATTGAGACCTTTTGAGATATCCAGATTGTCCGTACTATTATATATGTGGATGTTAAAATCCCCTGTAATAATAAACAAGTTCTACTCTAATGATATGACTAAGTTGTTCTGCAAAAATCATCAATAAAATGTACAGAGTATTGCGGAGGTCTTTAAATGGTTCAAATTTTCTTTCTACAACACGTATTCATATAGTCACATTTATTTAAGAATAGTAACTCTACAATCTTCTGTTAGACACGTTTCAGTGAGAAACATACAATCTAGGTTGTAGGATCTTATAATGTAATTTACCAAGAATGATTTGTTGGCGAGTGATCTCATTTTACGTAATGCCAGCTTAATAGATATAATAGGGGTTTCTGGGCTAGTAGGTTGACGTGTTAGTTACCAGATTAGACAAGTTTACTTTATAAGTTGCATGGACATGATTCTTTCTATTTCTAATCAACACAGGAATAGAGAAAGAGATACTGGGTGCTAGCTTGTACTCAAAACAGTCGGCATTGGTATTTCCCCTATTAGCAGGGACCCCAATCACATCATCAACTATATTCTGTGCTCTGTGGAAATTAAGGACAAGTTTGTTCACGATGTAGCAGTTGTCTAAGCATTCGTTTTAAATGGGGGGGAGAGGTGGGGCATAGAGAGTTTGGTGGAGGGGGAGAGGGTGAGTGTGGTAGAGGGGGGAGGGGGAGTGTGGTGGAGGGGATGATCGGAGTGGTTGTGCCCCCATTTGGGACAAGGACAAATTCTCAAAGCATTGGGTAATTTTAGTTAGAGGGTCAGGAGAGGGGGGGGGGGGTGGATACTTTGTCTATAAGTTCTATCCTTCGTGCTTATCTTGTTTGCACATGGCATTCCAAGAGCGTGACGTATGTTGGCACCAAGCAGCCGGCATCCCATGATGTTTGAATGAACACCATCTGGTATAAAGCGGTCTAATGTAGGCTTATATTAAATATTTTAGCAGTGCACGTTGGCGTGCTTGCCCAAAAAATAATCTGCATGACAACATGCCCAACAACATATGCAGCATAACCCCTGAAGTTAACCTTTACACCTTTACCTTGGAAAATAGGAGTGGTCTCTTCAAGATGGCGCCAATTTGTTCTTTTACGAGTTGTCACATTGAATTTCTCTGTACGTTCATGTTGTTCGTCTACTTGTCTGCCCAAGTTGCCTCCTCGCTCATAGTATCTGAACGCCAAGCTCTACTTGATTTTTGGGCTGCCGATATATGCAGTTGGAGTCCAGGAGGACAGAAGTTCTCTCTCCCCTCGTCTACCAGCGTGTCTGTATTAGTTAAGAAATTGCCACAACACTGTGCCAGCTCCCCCACTGCACTTCTCACAAGAGGTAACGCTGCAGAAAACGGGGTTAATGAAGAGGCATCTTAGCCAGAATTAAACGAACCTCTTGACCAAGTGGTTTAGTGTTTCCTGGAGATCGTCCCTGCCGCAATCCATTAATCTCTCTGAGATGTACCTGCCTCGTACCTATTCTTCAGGATACAGCGCTGTACCTGCCGGTTAGAACTCATGTTCATAAGAGAGGAACCAACCACTATAATTTACGTTCTTTGGGCTACAATCCCATTCCAAAGAACCCTGGCGATCCTGTTATATGCTACCTGGCTGAACATATCTCTGTTAAAATGGCCTTGGTTAATGCAAGGTCAAAACTTATATTCTGCTTGATTTCTTTTTATTTTGTGAATTAGGTTTCTTGTTTGTCTGAGACATGGCTTAACGTTGGTGAGTTAAATCCCCTTTCTGAACTTTCTCCCAGCAATCGCTGTTAGAATCGTTGGTCGAGGTGGACGAATAGCAGACATTTATAAAAGTGGTATTAACTGTCGCACTGTGTCAGTTGAAACATACCAATGTTTCGTAGTACAACTGATCAAGGTGGAACTGTCCTGTCCCATGCTATGTGCGGTTGTATATAGACCTCCAAAATACCATAAAGGTTTTATCCAAGATTTCTCAGAGATTTTAATATTCATGTTTGCTGTCCAGCTAAGCCTATGGTTAGAGTTTTTACAACTTGACTTATTTAATCTCATTCAGTCAGTTATGGAATATACTAACCAGAATGGCTATACTCTAGATCTTGTTTTGTCATGTGGCAATGTGGAGATAGATGATATTTGTTTGTCTGATAATAAACCTGTTGTTTTTAATGCTACCCTTCCATGCCTACTTCCTAAACGCAAACTACCCTGCAATTTCTCACTCTTAGCCCTTTCACTGCCAAACTCTTCTCAGATGCTTACAAGGCTTCTCCCCATAATAGCCATATTGAGGCTCCCTCAATCCTGAGCACAGAGGGCTTAGTTACTATGTTTAATTCCACTTGTTCTGACATCCTGGATTCGGATGTTCCTTTTAAAAAAAGGGGAGTGACTACGATGATACTCATACTCTCAGACAGGAGTGCAGAAAAGCAGAGAGGAAATGGAAAAAGGAGAAGCTGCAAGTGTCATGAAATTCTGAGAGATTGTTTAATTCAGTATCAACTCTTAAAACAGTAAAAGCCAAATATTTCTCAGATCTCTAACAACTCATAATCATAAAGTCTTGTTTAGTGTGATAAACAAGGCTTTACACCCGGTTGCTACTGCCTTTCCTGAAGCGATTTCTGAGACTTCTACACTGGCAAGATATATGCCATAAGATCTTCCATCTTACCTCCAGGTCATGACCTCTCTGACTTAGCCACATGTTCTGTTCTTTTTAACCAGTCTGAACCTGTATCTCTTTCACTTGTCATAGACAGTCTCACACATGAAGACTCCTACCTGCCCCCAGGACACAGTTCCCTCACGCCTTTTTCAAGTAGTGCTAGACACTATTGGTGCCCGTAATTTGTCCATAATAAATAGCTGTCTCATCAGTGGCACTGTCCCATCATGTTTAAACATGCAGTGGTCCAAACCCTTATTAAAAACATGATTTCACTGTCCTTTATTTCCATCCCATTTCAAAATTGCCATTCCTATCAACAATTCTACCGAAAGTAATTATTTCCCAGCTTTGCTTCTTTTTAAATGAAAACCATATTCTGGATAAATTCCAGTCCGATTTTAGGGCACACCATAGCGCTGAATCGGCTCTCCTTAAGGTATTAAATTATCTATTTTGTTTAGGGATATTGGAGACTGTGCTATTTTAAATCTTTTTGATCTTAGTGCTGCTTTTGACACGATTAATAATGCAATCCTTCTAGGGCGTCATAAGCTAGAATTTGGCATTCAGGGTACTATTCAAAGCTATTTACTTCATATTTGAGAGACAGTTCATAATTCTTCAATTAAATAACACAAAAATAGAAGTCATTGTATATGGCCCCACATATTCCACCAATGTTATTGTTAATAATTTAGGGCCCCTATCCAACAATGTACAGAGCTATGCAAAAATATTGTGATAATTCTTTATTCCAAACTCAAATTTGATAAACAAGTAAATGCTGTTGTCAGAGGCAATTTTTTCCATCTCCGGGCTATTGCCAAATTGATACCCATTCTTTCCTTCTAAGATTTAGAGACAGTTATTCATGCATTCTATTCCTCCCGTCTGGACTATTGTAACTCTTTGTATTTGGGAATCTGTCAGTCTACCTCGTCCCGCCTTCAGCTTGTTCAAAATGCAGCTGCTAGGTTTTTAATGGTGCAAAAAAGAGTGAATGCATCACTCCCGTATTGGCCTCTCCACTGACTACCTAGTAAATATAGGATTGATTTTAAGGTTATTTTATTTGTTTCAATGTCCTACATGGATCACCACCCTTAGCCCGCACTCTTACCCAAGGACTCTTAGGTCGTCCAACAAACTGCTTTTGTGTTTTCCATGGTCACAATTTAAGTTTAAAGGATATAGTGCCCTTTCTGTTACTGCTCCAAAGTCGGGGAACTTCAAAGGTGCCTATCTTTATATACTAGCAGCAAAAAAAATGTATCCCGCCATAAGGCTATTTTCTTTAGCATTTGAGACTGCAGCCGGGTAGGAAATATCCATTTGTTTGTCATGTCCTATAAATATGTTTAGTTGGCTATATATTTTGACTGTACAGCACTTTGGTCAACAATTGGTTTTTAAATGTGCTTTATAAAAACATTTGAACTGACTTAATGCATATATATCTGCCAATCTGCCTATGATCATCAGCAAGAAAACACGCCACCTGCAAGTGCGCAAGGATGTCAGTGCAGCCACTAAAGCAATGAAGGGCAGGATCACGGCAGAATTTGTCAGGTAGTGGGTTCTTTATGCACAATTGTTTTTATTCCAAATACCTGTTCCTCAATAAGGGATTTTAAGGCCAAGGTTAGAAACCACTCAACAAATACTATGCGAATTATGTCAATTTCCATAGGATGTCTGAGCGTTTGACAGCTCTGTGGAAAGTTATGTGCGTAGATCATTTACTGAAACCCATTGATTTAAAATATCAGTATGTTTAGATCTATTTTTGAATTTTTCTGCAATGCACAATAATGTAGCCTTTTTTTGGAACATTATTTAATAGACATGCGTTTCAGTGGCCTATTTTTTACATCAACTCTGATCGATTAAAGGAACAAACAAGCGTATGTGAAATAATCTTCATCCGTTTATCTGGTGTCGGGTTGCGGGGGCAGCAGATCCAGCAGGGGACCCCAAACTTCCGTTTTCTGAGCCTCATTAGACAGCTCTGACTGGGGGATTCTGATGCATTCCCAGGCCAGTGTGGAAATGAAGTCTCTCCACCTAGTCCTGGGTCTACACAAGGTCTCCCAGCTGGACATGCCTGGAACACTTCCCAAGGAAGACATCCTGGGGGCATCTTTACCAGATGCCCGAACTACCTCAATTGGCTCCTTTCGACGCACAGGAGCAGCGGCTCCGAGTACCTCACGATGACTTTCCCCTCCATCTTGTTGTGGCAATTTCGGAATGTGATTGTGGGGGACGGTAGGGGCAGTTGTCCGTTTAGGTAAACACAATAGTGAACATTTATGGCAGGAAGGATAAGATGGGGGGATAACCCTCCCACCTGTGTGACCTAAGATTGATGGGTGGCATCTTGCCACACCCCTTTTAACTATAATAAATATGAGCTGTACATGTAATTTACTTTAGAGGCTCCTCGAATGATTATTCTGTAAGCATTTGACGCGTCTCTCTATTTACAAATAAACTGCTAATTGTGCCAAGAGAATTTTGTCTCTGTCTTACTCCTTTGAGTGTCCATCGATGAAATTTCCATCACAATCTCTGAGATGGCAACCACACTTCTGGGAAAACACTTTTCGTCCGCTTGTACCTGCGATCTTGTTCGTTCGTTCATGACCTAGCCTCCATGACCGTTGATGAGGGTAGGAAAGAAAATTGACTGGTAGATTGAGAGCTTTGCTTTCCGGCTCAGATCTCTTTTCTTCACAACTGTACTGTCAAGCGAATGCAATACCGCCCCCTCTGCTCCGATTCTCCAGCCAATCTCCCAGTCCGTTGTCCTCTCGCTCGCGAACGAGACCCCGAGATACTTGAAATCCTTCACTTGGGGTTGCGCCTCATTCCCTAGCCAGAGGGGGCACTCCATCGGTTTCCTTTTGAGAACCATGGCCTCAGATTTAGAGGTGCGAATCCTCATCCCAACCGCTTCACACGTGGCTGCAAACCGGTCTAGTGAGCGCTGAAGGTCACAGACCAATGTTGCCACCAGGACCACATCATCTGCAAAAAGCAGCGACGAGATCCCAAGCCTGCCGAACTGCAACCCCTCCCCACCCTGATTATGCCTCGATATCCTGTCCATGAAAATGGAGGCCGACATCCACCTAGAACGAGTCCGACTTACCGCAGAGAATCTGGACACAACACTCGCTTTGGACATACAGGGATTGGCAAGGGATTGGGACCCGGTCATATGCCTTCTTCAGATCCACAAAATTCATGTAGACTGGATGGGCATACCCCCTCCAGGATCCTTGCAAGAGTAAAGAGCTGCTCGGTTGTTCCCCGACCAGGACGGAATCCGCATTGATCCTCTTCAGTCTGAGGTTTGACTATCTGCCAAATCCTCCTTTTCAGCACCTCGGTGTAGACTTTCCCAGGGAGGCTAAGAAGTGTGATACCCCTGTAATTGGCACACACCCTCTGGTCTCACTGTTTGAACTATGAAACCACCCCGGTCTGCCACTCCTTAGGCACTGTCCCTGACTCCCATGTAGTGTTGACGAGGCGTGTCATCCAAGACATCCCCTCCACATCCATAGCTTTCAGCATTTCTGGACGGATCTCCTCAATCCCCGGATCTTTGCCACTGTGGAGTAGTTTGACTATGTCAATGACTTATGCCAGGGATATTGATGATGATTCCCCATCAGCCTCCAGATCTGCCTTTACTATAGAGCGTGTGTTAATGGGATTCTTCAAAGTGTTCCTTCCATCGCCCACTTACCTTCCCAGCTAAGGTAAACCATGTCCCATCCTTAATCTATAAAGCTTGGATTGTTTCCCATTTCCCACTCTTGAGGTGGATGACGGTTTTACAGAAGCACTTTGGTGCCAACAGAAAGTCCTCCATGGCTTTCCCTAACTCTTCCCATTCCCACTGCTTTGCCTCTTTCACAGCCAAGGCTGCAGCCCTTCAGGTCCATCGGTACCTTGCAACTGCCTCCGGAGTCCTCCGGGACTACATTTCCTGGGAGACCTTCAGTGGTATGGCTCCCCATTGTGTGGTGGATATTTCTATAAAATGCATATATAACCTTGTACTTATAAAATGTATAATGTGCAATGTATAATCACGTAGTCTTATTATAAACATATTAATGTGGAATCCACACACAGAAAATTACTTCTGCGATACGACCAATTTCACATACAGATTATTTCTATGTTCATCCTAATGTAGGTACTTTATGTTAAGAGATAGTCATGAGCAAGCAATTACCATGTGCCCAGAGAGTGGCGTTTCTAAAGTTTACGGCCTTTGTATCCACTGGTGGGGTGTCCTGAGTGTGGCCCATGAGCTTAACATAACACTTTGTGGATAGTGTTGGACTTGACCCAAGTATGAACCATGAGGATGTCGTGAATTACTGTCGCAAATTACAAGCTTTCAGGGAGGTAGAAGATAAGAGGTGCACCCCCCCTTGGGTGGGTTGGCAACCAGATGAATAGTCAGATGGCATGATGTGGGAAGGTTCTGTGAAAAAAGCCTTGGTACGGACACAGAACATTGGGGTTGTATTTGCAATAGGACCTGTCTTTAATGTCTGTCATTACTGTATTTTTAAAGTCTATTGGATTTACCAAGTCCTGAGTCGAAGTGCATTTGTTTTAACAAAGAGGGTTTTATTTTCCATGACAATTTCCGCTCCAGAAATGGAAGATTTGAACATGGATCACTCAGGTTCAGTGACTCTAAACTCTGCAGGGATGCCAGAAATTCTCAGCCGGAGGTGTGAGTTGAAGATCTTTTGGACAGGTGCCTCCTCCAAACGTTCCCAGTTTACCAGCGCTACCCGTTTCTGCTTACACGGTCTGTCCAGAGTCTTCCCCCACCCCCTGACCCAACTTACCACCAGATGGTGATCAGTTGACACCTCCGCCCCTCTCTTAACTCGAGTGTCCAAAACATGCGACTTCAGATCAGACAACACGATCGCAAAATCAATCATCTATCATTTGGCCTAGGGTGCTCTGGTACCACGGACACATATGAGCATCTTTATGTGTGACGTTGTTCGCTGTAGATAATCCATGACTAGCACAGAACTCTAACAACATATGACCACTCGAGTTTAGACCACGGATGCCGTTCCTTAATCATTGCCTACATGCGTGTTGAAGTCTCCCAGTAGAATTATGGAGTCCCCTACCGGAGCCCCATACACAGGACTCCATTCAGGGTCTCCAAAAAGGCCCAAAACTCTGAACTGCTGTTCGGGGCATATGCACAAACAGTCAGAGTTCCCCCCACAACCCATAGGTGTAGTGAAGCGACCCTCTCTTCCAACAGAGTGATTCCTCCTCTTCCTCTTTTTTGCATTTTTTGTATATGTGAAGTCAAGGTTTGTCATTTCAGTTGCCCCTGCCTGTATTAGGCTATTCTATTTTAGGATTAAATGCTTCTTATGCTATATAAAACAACCTTTTCGAAATGTATTCAATTGTTTTTATTTAAACCCCACGGACGTATTGCATGTAAGTATTGTGGCCCTATGTCATGCATGCATGAATACAAATGTGCGTATTCTGACCCTATGCCAAATTGTTCTCTGATACGATCCTTGTTATTTGATTATCTTTGAGATTTGTATAGAACTTGGGGTCCACCTGGGGAAACTTACATTAACTGTACATTATTTAGAACAGCAAACATGTCTTTTTTTAAGCTCCCACTTCACAATGGCACAGTGCAGAAACTAAGCCATGAAGTCCATGGAGGGATAAAATTGTGTTTTGCTGTTAATCTGGGGAAGATTATATAAATGTTGAACAGCAGTGGTCACTGTGAAGTGGTTGAAAACAAGGTGATGCTCACCTGGCTAATACCATTTTTACAGTGAAACGTGGTGATGGAAGCATCAGGCTAAGATGATGCTTCTCAGTGGAAGGGACTAGGAGAATGGTCAGGATGGAAGGAATGATGAATGGAGCAAAATACAAAGAGGTCCTTGAAGAAAACGTCCACAGCCATTTTTAGGTCAAAAGAGGTTTGATCAGGTTCCAATCCAGGCACTCACTGGGTTACTCAAGGTCTCACTGTCTTGCCTTGTGTTGTCTTGCCGGTGTGCTGAGGGTCATTTTTAGTAGGTAAACAGTCACCCTATACTTTTTTTCATTAATCTTTCCTTCCATGCTCTCTCCCAGTCTCTGCCACTGGAAAAGTCCCCATAGCATTATGCTGTCACCACCATGCTTCACCGTAGGGATATTATTTGGCCAGGTGATGAACGGTGCCAGATTACCTGCAGATAAGATGTTTGGCATTCAGGCCAAGTAGTTCAATCTTGGTTTATTAAACCAGCAAGTCTGGTTTTTCATGGTCTGAAGGTCTTTTAGGTGTGTACTGGCAAACTCTAAGTGGGCTGCCTTTTACTGAGGAGTGGCAACTACCATAAAGGCCTGATTGTTGGAGTTCTACTAAGATTGTTTTCATTTTAGAAAGTACATCTCAAGGATGAACAATGGAAACAGGATGCACTTAAGCTTTCGTTCAAATGTCATAGCAAAGTATATCAATACTTACACAACCAGTCCAAAGTGTAAAATACAAAGTTTTTCAATTTATTTAATTGAAATTCACAATGTACACTGAAATCAAAGCATAGAACAAATAAACAATTGGAGATCAAAAATTAACAATTTGTTTAACAATTTTTTTTCAATTTAAATTAAATATTGTTTTGAAAGTTCTTCCCTACACTCTTGCAGTTGTTACCACATGTGTTGCACATGTAGGTTGCTTTGCTTTCAACCTTCTGCCCTATTCATCCCAAACTGGCCCTATAGGGTTCTAGTATGGAGACAGTGTTTGGCCATTCTATCATTAGAAGTCTACTCACTTGGTCTTTTCTTCTCAGTTAGTTTTTACATAGCCCATAGGTACAGTCCCCTCCAAGTATTGGAACTTGGGGATGTCATCTACTGATGTTTTGGGTGTTCTCTTCACGGCTCTCACAATATTTCTGTTCTCAACTACTGTTGTTTTCCTTGGCCAACCTGTTTGATGTCTTGCTCAGTACACCAGTAATTTCTTTCTTTTTCAGGACATTCCCAATTGTTGTGCTTGCTATGCCCAATGTTTGTCCAATGGCTCTGGTCGGTTTTCCTTCTTTTCTCAGCTTGACAATGGCTTGTTTTTCTCCCATAGACACTCTTGTCTTAATGTTGGTTTATCCTCTTTAACAAGAAATGCAGTTTTAAACCAATGATGTAAACTTAAACTAGTCATACAGAGCTATTTAATGTTTGAACAATCAACCTAAAAGTCAACAGGAAACATCTGTCAGTCACATGTTCCAATTGTTTTGCTCACTTGAATATGGGTGGGTTCAAACAAAGGGTGGTATGTCCTGAGTTGTTTAACACGTCTAGATGTGAATACCAGGAAATGGAATCTCAAATTGTCTTGTCTCATCTTTTGATCTTAAACCCAAATGTCTTCAGTGATCAACAAAACTATGGAATTTGCCTTGCCGTTCCAATACTTTTGGAGGGGACTGTATGTTTTAGGTCATTATCTTGCTGTAGGATCAACCCCTGGCTGCAAAATGCAGTAGTAGCCGTTTTGGTTCTGGGCTGCCTCTGTGTCACCGACTCTTGATTCAGCAAATGTGTCTCATACAATCACGCACCCTCCTCCATAATTGACATTTGGTGTCACACACTGAGGAACCATCCTTTTGCCTACTTGACAGTGTACATAAACCCTGCTTGATGAACTAAATATTTATAATGTATATCAATTGGTCCATAAAACCTTATTCTGACAGCGCTTCGGGGCCTATGCATGCCACTTTTCTTATTTTGCAATCTTAGCAATGGCTTTCTTACTGCTACTCAACCTGTCAAACCTGTAGCTCAATGTCTTCTTTTCACCGTTGAAACTGAGACTTGCATACTTCGACCAGTGTTAAGCTGTGCCTGAAGCTGTTGTCCTGTGAGTCGCCTCTCATATACGCTGTTGACTCTAAGAAACTTGTCTTCTGATTCTGTTATGGCTTTGGGTCCAACCACACACTCTGTCAAAGTTTCCTCCAGTTTCCAAGTGCCTTTGGTGTTGTATGAAACTGTACTCACTGACCCATTGGCTTTCTTAGCAATTTCTGTAAAGGAAATACCTGCACATTTAAGGGTTATGATGGTCTGTTTGTCTTTGTTTATTGCACTTTTCTCACCATTATGATTGCAATATACTTCCTGCATTACAATACTGTCACAATAATGTTTTAGGTGGTGTAATAACACAGTTGTATGTCAGAGGATATTCCGTCCGCCGCACAACATTACTACTGTACATGTATACGGGCAAGTCCAATGTTTGCTAATTGGCTACAGATAATTCCTTTTCAGGAAGTTCCTCGTTATCTTGCTACAGCTACTCACATTTTTGTTAACATTCGCTAGCTAGGTAATGATTAACTTACCAGTAAGCTGACATTGCCTGGTTTCTACCTTGATAATTGGGTAGCTAGCCTTTCTTCACAAAAGTGAACAAGTCACTTAGTTGGATAATAGGCTATCTGATTGACCCGTCATTTTTCCAATTGTGTGCAATTATGCTTCACTTCTATGTTTGCATTGTTTTGACAAAAGTGAGCAAGTAACTTTTGTTTGTGAAACCTACCTGTCCATAAATCTTTCAGATTCTGTAGTTTTATGTGGACAACCCAGTCCATCAGTACAGTAAGACTGCTAAATGGCTCAGTGGCTCTCCACCTGCACTCAAATGATCTGCACTTAAATTGCTGCTACTAATTATTATGAATCCTGCTACTGACACTTTACCTTTTATTGTACCGTTTATACTATAACATGTAGAAAAAAAAAAGCCTAACTCATATTTTGCGATAGGACCCCGTTCCTGAATTCTGTCACATTTGATTAACAGTTATTCGCCTGTCGTTAATATTAGGTCATGTGCGAACCTACCACTGGAGATTGGTGTAGGAAGATAGGTGGTGGTGTGGCTGTATACCTGAATACTAATTTCCTGACATTTATGTTTATACTTCTCAACGGTTCAAGAATCTTGCGTGGTGATCATGGGTCTGTGTACTTTTGCAAGGTGCTATAGAACTTTATAAAATGCAATGGTATAGACTGATGGGCAGTTTTGGTTGCAGCCTTACATACAGTGGGGAGAACAAGTATTTGATACACTGCTGATTTTGCAGGTTTCTACTTGATAAGCATGTAGAGGTCTGTAATTTTTATCATAGGTACACAACTGTGAGAGACAGAATCTACATAAATCCAGAAAATCACATTGTATGATTTTTATATAATTAATTTGCATTTTTATTGCATGACATAAGTATTTGATCACCTACCAACCAGTAAGAATTCCAGCTCTCACAGACCTGTTAGTTTTTCTTTAAGTTCTCCACTCATTAGCTGTATTAACTGCAACTGTTTGAGCTCGTTACCTGTATAAAAGACACCTGTCCACACACTCAATCAAACAGACTCCAACCTCTCCTTGATGGCCAAGACCAGAGAGCTGTGTAAGGACATCAGGGATAAAATTGTAGACCTGCACATGGCTGGGATGGGCTACAGGACAATAGGCAAGCAGCTTGGTGAGAAGGCAACAACTGTTGGCGCAATTATTCGAAAATGGAATAAGTTCAAGATGACGGTCAATCTTCCTCTGTCTGGGGCTCCATGCAAGATCTCACCTCGTGGGGCATCAATAATCATTAGGAAGGTGAGGGATCAGCCCAGAACTACATGGCAGGAACTGGTCAATGACCAGAAGAGAGCTGGGACCACAGTCTCAAAGAAAACCATTAGTAACACACTATGCCGTCATGGATTAATATCCTGCTGCACACGCAAGGTCCCCCTGCTCAAGCCAGCGCATGTCCAGGACCGTCTGAAGTTTGCCAATGACCATCTGGATTATCCACGGGAGGAATGGGAGAAGGTAATGTCGTCTGATGAGACAAAAGTAGAGCTTTTTGGTCTAAACTCCACTTGCCGTGTTTAGAGGAAGAAGAAGGATGAGTACAACCCCAAGAACACCATCCCAACCGTGAAGCATGGAGGTGGAAACATCATTCTTTGGGGATGCTTTTCTGCAAAGGGGACAGGATGACTGCACCATATTGAGGGGAGGATGGATGGGGCCATGTATCGTGAGTTCTTAGCCACCAACCTCCTTCCCTCAGTAAGAGCATTGAAGATGGGTCGCGGCTGGATCTTCAAGCATGACAACGAACCGAAACACACAACCAGGGCAACTAAGGAGTGGCTCCGTAAGAAGCATCACAAAGTCCTGGAGTGGTCTAGCCAGTGTCCAGACATGAACCCAATAGATAATCTTTGGAGGGAGCTGAAAGTCCATATTTCCCAGTGACAGCCCCGAAAGCTGAAGGATCTGGAAAAGGTCCGTATGGAAGCGTGGGCCAAAATCCCTGCTGCAGTTTGTGCAAATCTGGTCATGAACTACAGGACATGCTTTGTAAGTAGGAAAACCTGTGTATCAAATACTTGTTCTCCCTACTGTACTACTCATTGTGTAGACCGTTCTGTCCGATGCGTATAATACAGTAACATACAGAATTTACTTAATACATTTCTATCCACAACATTCTTTTTAAAATTATTAATTATCTTTTCAAAATGATATAGGGTAAAGATCTTTACAATATTTTGCATCAATTTATTTAAAAAAATCAAGCGTGCTGTTTCTTTTTGGTCTAAATGTACAGTTTTACCTCCTATACTCCAGGTGGTTCTAGATGTTGGCTGTGGGACTGGCATCCTTTCCATGTTTGCTGCCAGAGCGGGAGCCAAGCTGGTAATTGGCGTAGACCAATCGGAAATCATCTACCAGTCTATGGACATCGTCAGGTGAGTTTTTAGGATTTCTGCAGTTCACTGGTGAAACCCTAATATTTGTTCTGGTTCATTATTAGGTTTTCAGCGGTTTTGCACATCTAACTACATATCCTACATGGATAATGGTATAATAATTGTACATAGTACATATGTTGACAAAGACCATATGGACAAATAACTGCAATAATTTTTATCTACCACACGGTGGCGCTTATGAGTTTTTTTGCATTAGCAAGGTCACCATGCTCACCCCATTAGAGATACAGCCTTGAAGAGAGGTAGATAAGTCCAGCTCCTCATACAGAACATGTTTGCCATTTGGACTCATTAACTTCACTTCAATGGTTTGGTGGCCTCTTTGAATTTGTGAAAAACACTTTTAAATCATCTCCTCTGGCACCTATCTTCACGTACTTTCATATTTGGCATCTATGGATGATGTTCTTCAAAAGATATATCAATCTGACCAGTAACTTAAACATTGCCACCATTGACATATGAACAGGTGCAGGGGCATGATTTTGTACATACAGTCCCCTCCAAAGTATTGGAACGGAAAGGCAAATTCCTTTGTTTTTGTTGATCACTGAAGACATTTGTGTTCAAGATCAAAAGATGAGTATGAGACGAGATCAGAATTTAAGCTTTCATTTCCTGGTTTTCACATCTAGATGTGTCAAACAACTCAGGAAATGCCGTGTTTTGTTTGAACCCACCCATTTTTCAAGTGAGCAAAACAATTCGAACATGTGACTGAGAGATGTTTCTTGTTGCCCAGGTGTTGCCTTTTAGAGTGATTGTTCAAACATTAAATAGCTCTGCATGACTAGTTTAAGTTTACATCCTTGGTTTAAAGACTGCACTTCTTGTTAAAGAGGATAAACCAACATGAACACTAGAGAGCTGTCTATGAGAGAAAAGCAAGCCATTGTCAAGCTGAGAAAAGGAAAATCATCCAGAGCCATTGGACAAACATTGGGCATAGCAAGCATACAAGCTCACCTGTGAAGCATGGTCATGGCTTGGGCATGCATGGCTGCTTCTGGTACAGGCTCATTTATATTTACTGATGATGGTAGCAGCAGAATGAATTCAGAAGAGTACAGAAACATTTTGTCTGCCAATTTACGGAGAAATGCATTGGAGCTACTTGGGAGGAAGTATATCATGCAGCAGGACAATGACCAAAGCACACTGCCAAGAAAACAAAGGACTTCATCAGGGGAAAAAGTGGAAGGTTCAAGTCAATGACCTGACCTTGACCCAATAGATCATGCATTTCACCTCCTTAAGAGGAGACTGAAGGGAGAAACACCCCAAAACAAACAAGAACTGAAAGAAGCTGCGGTAAAAGCCGGGAATAGCATCACAAATGAAGAATGCAACAGTTTGGTGATATTGATGGGTCGCAGGCTTGTCAGTTATTGCATGCAAGGGTTATGCCACCAAATATTAAATGTTATTTACTTTAAGATTATTTGTTCCTTTACTTTTACTCACTTAAAAATGCTGTGGTCTAATACGAACGGTGAAATGTCTTAAGTTGTTTAACACATCTAGATGTGAATACCAGGAAATGAAAGCTGAAATTCTGAACTCTTGTCTCATACTCATCTTTTGATCTAAAACGCAGATGTCTTCAGTGACCAACAAAAACAAAGGAATTTGCCTTGCTGTTCCAATACTTTTGGAGGGGACTGGACGTTTATTCTGTGTTTTTATTTGTACAATGACTTGCTAATATAAGCAAATGTGTAGTGAAATGCAATGTTGCCATGATTATTTCATAAAAAATGCTGCTAGAAGTGCCTCAGTAATTGCTAGCGTTAGTTCACCTTAAATCATTCCGGTGACATGAACATTTTAAGAATGGCTTTAGCTATCAAAAATGTGCCTTTGATAGGGTCTTACGTGTTACATCTTCAGTAGATAATCGTCTCTCAATAGTTAAGTAATTTCTCTGTTCTCATTTGTTTCTATTCTGTGGGCTACACTTACCAATTGTAACTTTAAATTGTAGATATGGCAGTCATATTAATATGAAATCTGAGTTGTTTTTCTTACAGTAACACATGGGTATGTTATTGGTATTATTGTTGCCACCTGTAACAGATCGTTAAAATAAAAAAAATCTAGGAGAATTACTTCACTTAATCATTAGTGATAATACACATACAGAAGTAAACATACCTTTTGAAAATGATAATGATCATCTCTACTGATCCCATCATTTTCTTACCACAAATAATATGTTCAGTGCTGGGGAAGAGTGAAACGTCCATTCAGTTATATTTATCATACAATTACAGTGGGGAGAACAAGTATTTGATACACTGATGATTTTGCAGGTTTTCCTACCTACGAAGCATGTAGAGGTCTGTAATTTGTACCATAGGTACATTTCAACCGTGGGAGAATGAATCTAAATTATGAATCCAGAAAATCACATTGTATGATTTTTAAATAATTCATTTGCATTTTATTGCATGACATAAGTATTTGATCACCTACTAACCTGTAAGAAATCCGTTTCTCACAGACATGTTCGTTTTTCTTTAAGGAGCCCTCCTGTTCTCCACTCATTACCTGTATAAAAAACACCTATCCACACACTCACTCAGACTCCAACATCTCCACAATGGCCAAGACCATAGCGCTGTGTAAGCACATCAGGGATACAATTGTAGACCTGCACAAGGCTGTGATTGGCTACAGGACAATAGGCTAGCAGCTTGGTGAGAAGGCAACAACTGTTGGCGCAATTATTCGAAAATGGAATAAGTTCAAGATGATGGTCAATCTTCCTCTGTCTGGGGCTCAAAGAAAACCATTAGTAACACACTATGCCGTCATGGATTAATATCCTGCTGCACACGCAAGGTCCCCCTGCTCAAGCCAGCGCATGTCCAGGCCCGTCGGAAGTTTGCCAATGACCATCTGGATTATCCACGGGAGGAATGGGAGAAGGTAATGTGGTCTGATGAGACAAAAATAAAGCTTTTTGGTGTAAACTGTCTGTGCTCTACCCTGACAAGCCTGCCCTAAATGTCCTCTCTTCTGGCATGCTAAAGATGGGAATTATTGAGCATGCCAGACAGCACAGTTTGATCCACAGTTCACTTTTTATCCCTGGTGATAATTGACTGGTTTCTTGCTTAGCCAATCCATTCTCAGCTGTTAAATCAGCAGTTTCAAAGTAATTAACAATGTCCAACAGTTTTGCTCCAGTCAAGTTTCTATGCAACACATAGAGGCTTGCCCTGTAGCAATTTATAGACGACTCCATGTACTAGCTGGTCCTGTAGCTTCTCTTCCAGCGGAGCCCCAAACACACGTGGCCGTCAATATCTTGAGTGCTGCTGTACACTCAGGTAACGTCTCACCTGAGTGAGATGACTCCTCAAAGCTAGCCTCACTTGGCTTCTTTAGTGCTACGAAGTGTTTTAGTTGCGTGATTTTGAGGAAACCTACAAAGGGAACACTGCTCTTCTCCAGTTGTCTTCTATCTTATTGGCCTCCAAATATTTGAATTTTCTTCATACATGCCAAAGCTCGTGTTAGCTTTGTCCAAATTTAAGCCAGTTTCACTACTGAAAAATGCCATGACTCCACTCTGTACGCGCACCCACAACAGAGCAAGCCGCAATAGCGAAGCCACTTGAGCGATCAGAGACTTGCCTGTTCGCCTTCATGTTATGTTCAATTTCTTGTCACTGATCTCAAGGCAGCTGGGACCAGTCACCAAGAAAACAATGGGTA
>JACXGJ010008933.1:0-25674 GCA_016801105.1 Esox niger
GGGGCAGCGTGAGGGGCGTCGCGGGGCAGCGTGAGGGGCTGGCGGCGACGACCGCGGGGCAGCGTCAGGGGCTGGCGGCGACGACCGCGGGGAGCGCTGGCTGCGGCTCCTGCGCAGCGGGGAGCGCTGGCTGCGGCTCCTGCGCAGCCAGGAGTTCCTGGGAGTGCTCCAAAGCCCTTTTGGTCCCTTGCAGGACTTTGTACATACTCCCATATAGCTCCCCCCAAAAAACTTTTTGGGGCTGCCTTTTGTCCGTCTTGCTTGCCTTGTCCTTGTGGTGGTTCATTCTGTCACATAGCTGGGATGTGGACAGATGGGCAGAGGCAAGACAGTCTGTGGTATTCATGGTTTTTAATAAAGAAAGGAAACAAACAACCAACCAACCAACCAACCAACCAACCAACCAACCAACCAACCAACCAACCAACCAACCAACCAACCAACCAACCAACCTCAAACAGCTGTAGCGACTAGGCATAGCCTTCGGCTGCTAACCAAAATGAACCACATTACTGTGGGCAACCGATCAACATAAATAGGTTCCCCAATTGGAGGCAATAACCAACACCTGCCTCCAATTGGGGAGACCAAAGCACATAGAGGTGCCTAGAGGCACCTCTGCTGGCCATGTCCTGACTATGGCCCCAGCCAGCGCGAAGATGGCTAGGGGCATAGCCAGGACGTGACAGAGTAGCACAACATGAAACAATGACATAACTATTCTGCTATGTTTTCAACAAAATGTAATAAGAGTTCTTTAAAACATTTTGTGTACACTGGTGTCATCATAATGGGATGTGTAAAATATGATTTCAGTCAAATTTTAGCAGACAATAGTAAATTATAATGTTTTTGTTAGTGAACATGTTTTTTATAGAGTAAGTCCAGTAATCTGGAAAACTCCAGAATGAGCATTAATTAGGAAAAAATATACTTGACAATATGTAAGCTGCAATAATTATCCAGTCAAAGGCTGTGTGTGTATGTGGGGAGGGGCTATAGCCAGTTTGGCTCCGGGGTCATGTTCAAGAGGCCTACTGCTGTAGGGAAGAAACTGTTTTTGTGGTGAGAAGTACCAGAGGGGAGAGTTCTGAACAGTCTTCCAGGCTGAGAGGGATCGGCCCCAATCTTTGCCGCTCGCATACACATCCTGGAGGTGTGTTGGTCTCGTAGAGACAGCTGATATGGATTCTTCTTTGCATGGTACTTGCATTTGTGGATGCAGCCTCAAATTGTGTTCACAGACAATGGATTTCTGGAGTGGATTTCCAAGGACCACGGCCATCCATTAATGTTTTTTGGCCGTGTCTCTTGCATACAGAGATTCCCGTATGCAAAGATATTATGTACCATAGATGATGAGATCCCCAAACTTTGAAATATTACTTTGAAAAATGTTATTCTTAAACTGTTAAAGACAATATAACTATGGCACAAATCTTGAAATTACATGCTATTCTGTGGAACAGAGAAATTCAGATGAAAAAATATCAGTGTCTTGAAATAGCCTATGACAAGGTGCAGGACAAACTAGCAGGATGAATGTGTCATTTATCAATTTTTTTCGGTTATAATGAATCTGTGTACTGTACATGATCTATTTTGGCACTGGCTTGTAACTTGCTAAGCTCCACATTGGAGTTTCAAGAGTAACTATAGTTTTAAATAATACTGTGTAGACATTTCAAAGAAGACCCCTGTTTTCAAACCTGCACTTATAAAAAATGCCTGAATTCCATTAGATTAAATTCACCTCTTAAACTGATTTGGATTTAGTGAATTAGGCTGTTATACACGTCACAATCCCTCTTCTGGCAGCTTTCCTGCATGTATCATCACCCACCGTTATTTCATTGGTTAAGTAGAAGGGTCCCACTCTCCAGTGGGGAATGTGAATAACAGCCGGATGCTTCAGAACAGTATGTTTAGGAATTTCTGTGTACTGCTTACTGCTAGCATGTTAGTCATGTAAATACCTACCTCTGATAGGAACGGTGACTCCACCCCCAAGTATTTTGACACCACATACAGGCAGAAGAGATGCCTGTCGATGCCGGACCCTGTCATAGCCAATCTGTAGAGGTTCTGATGCTTCTCCGTAGCCAATCGGAACAGCAACCTACACTGCTCCACTCCCTATAAGAAGATATTTTGTCTGTTAGAGGCAAGATAGGTATATTAAAGGTTTATAGCGTTCAATTAGAGTTAAAAAAGCTCATTACAGATTCTCATCATATATTTGGGGCTATTTGTAAACATACAACATTCACCATTTATACTTAACTTTCAAAATAGGCAAATTATTGGTGTGAATGTCAGTCCCAACAATCTGCAGAATACACCACAAGTTGAACGACAAGGGATACACTGCAAAACTACCTGACTTATATTGTTACAAAGTCAAAGCCTTTTTATTTATCGACTGCACTGAATAACGCAGAGTCATTCTAAACAATTAAATTATTGTGACATGGCACACGACATCTACGCAGTGAGAGAAAGTAGGCTTGAGAAACTTAACACAACACAGATGTACTAACTAACTCTTGAGCAGAGGTGTATAGATAGGACACACGTCCTGTCCATGTCTCCTGCTAGGAGTTGCCCATCTGACCTCACAGGCTTGTGGGATAGGACCATTGACCATATGCTAAAACATCCCATACAAGGGTCATTTAGGCCTTTCTTACTGGAGGGTATTTGGCAGGGTTTGATCCTTGGCCGCCTCCCTTGTATTCTGTATAAGTACTGTGGCACTTCCTGTATTCTTTGGAGAGAGAGTGGGAACTATGAACTGTTAACATCAACGTCTCATGCTGAATAAAGATGGCTTTCCCCTGACTTTCTGGTTGCATAACTTTTGTTCTTGGATATCACCGGAAAGGGAAGCTAACAGTTGGTGCCGTGACCCGGATGATGGTTTGATTGACGAATCAAACCACTCTAAAAGAACAAGTCAGTAATATCAGTGTGGGAATCCAGATAATCCACATCTGGAACAAAAGGAACACCAAGGAATTTTGCTTTTTAAGTAATGGGAACCAGTGGTGAGGACACACAAGACATATGTAGACACTGAAAGATTATGTTTTCTTTGTCTTGGCCCAAAGACACAACACAAGATACAAAATCTTCCCTGTTGTGATGGAAATGAAGACCTAATATAGGCCACTCTTATTTAAGTGAGAAACCTTCGTTATTCATTTAGAAGTCCTTGCTAGGTGGATAGCAGGTTGACGCGTGTGCACTAGTTATTGTATACAATTTGTGCAGTCGTTAAAGAAAATAACATGGTAGAGGGACTGCAGCCCTGACGTTGTAATTCATGTTCAAAATCATGGCGCGATAAGGATCATTAACAATGATGCCTGGAATCGAAATGGAAAGAAAGAAAAATAAAGTGTTCCGGCTAAACGAGATGGATTCTGAGGAAGTTGTATATAATCGACAGATGGAGCGTGTGGTACATACGAAGAGAAAATATAATGGGAAGTTAAGATGGCCGAGAGTGAACGACCGTCGTAAGGCGGGAAAGGAGACAAAGGAGCCAATGTTTCACCACCAGGCGGACCGACAGGAGTCTCCAGATGGAGTCACTTTTATGGGATCCTGGAATTATGGACGATACTAGGAACTGATGTGAGCATTCATAATTATTGATTCATAGAGTTATTAAATGTTAATATCCTAAAACGTGTCGTACCTAAACATTGAATGAAGCTGGAAACCTGATCACCTTCCTTGGTAATAGCCAAGCTTATTTAATTAAATATTACATGTAGTTTGAAAAGCACTTGATGGTATATAGGGTGTTTTAATAGGCATTCGGAATAGCTTGTTTTGTTCATTCATGCTTCAACATGTTTTAATGGGTATTCTGTCACGGTCCCAGCCTCCTGTGATCTGTCTTGTCCTTGTTCCTGTTGATCAGTGTATTTAGTTCACCTGTGTTTTGTCCCCACCTGTTTATGTTCTGCTCGTTAGTCTGTGTATTTAGTTCAGTCAGTTTCTCCCTGTGTTTGTCGGATCATTGTTGGTGTTGTGTCAAGTCGAGTTGCGTTTGTCCATGTTGATGCCTGCTCCTGCTCCCGCTCGCCCAGTTTAAGTTTGTTTGTTTTTGTGTAGTGCACGGCACTCAGTTTTGTTTTCCTTTTAGTTACATTAAAATCCTCCCTTGAACCCCTGCATCTGCCTCTATCTCCCTTTTTGGACTTTCTTTGGATTCTACACCGCCAACGTGACATATTCAAGAAATAGCCTGTTTGTTGTGCTTTGTCATGTTTACTATGTAATTTGGAGTCAAACGTATTTATTGCGTTGATGATAATGTTTAAAAAAGGCCTTCATGGTCTAATGGCAGTGTGGGTAGGCTCTAACAGACCTACTACAAGCTACATTTTGCTAGCATACATGGGTACATCTGAAACCTAGTAATGAATTAGAAATTGGTACAATGATTTTCTATTCTGGTAAAATAGTCTCATGGTTTAAAAGGTTAAAATATTGTGTTTTCTGTGTCCCCTAAGGACTGAATAGTTTCCACCAAGTTGGAAGGTGTGTTTTCTCTCTTATATGCCTCGTTACAGGACTACTGATAAGAGAGAAAAAATACACAAAGGGTAATTACTTTTTGAATTGAGGTAAAACACCTGTATACTGAATTTGGTTCTAATATGTTACAATTTGGTTTTAGACAAAGGATTGAGATTACAGTCTCATGTAAAATTAGGGAAAAGGGTGAAAAACAGCCACCGCGAGTTATTACCAATGAAATGTGACGTTTTCTCTTAAATGCTGAATTGAGTTTGGTTAAATAATATAGTTTCTTTTTGTTTGTATTACCAATGATAACTGGGATAATACTTGTTTTAAAACAGATACCTGATACTTCATGGAGTTTAAATTCTAAGATGGTAAACTGACTAATGAACAAATAGGGTATTGATGTTAATAGTGTTTAAGGCCTACATGGAGTGTCCTTTGGATCACTAATTGTACCTTGATTCAGGTGACGTTATACATCTGTTTTCTGTCTCCATTGCCATTCTTGAGAGTTTTCTTCATTTCCACTCTAATTTTGAGTTGCTGTGTAGATCACATTTTTACAAACAGCTAAAAATATTAGATGAGTTGAACACTAAATCTAAACCTTCAGTTAACGAATGATGTCGGCTAAATTGAAAGGATAGTCTGAGGAGCATCTTCAATGCTCTTACTGAGGGAAAGAGGTTGATGGCAAAGATCTCGTGATACATGGCCCCATCCATCTGCACCTCAATACAGTGCAGTTGTCCTGTCCCCTTTGCAGAAAAGCATCCCCAAAAAATGATGTTTCCACCTCCATGCATCACGGTTGGGATGTGGTTCTTGGGGTTGTACTCATCCTCTTTCCTCCAAACACGGCGAGTGGTTTTCCGACCAAAAAGCTTTTTTTCTCATCAGACCATATGACCTTTGCCCATTCCTCCTCTGGATCATCCAGATTGTCATTGGCAAGCATCAGACGGGCCTAGACATGTGCTGGCTTGAGCAGGGGGACCTTGCACACAACGCAGGATTTTAATCCATGACAGTGTAGTGTGATACTAATGGTTTTCTTTGAGACTGTGGTCCCTGCTCTCTTCAGGTCATTGACCAGGTCCTGCCGTGTAGTTCTGGGCTGATCCCTCAACTTCCTCATGATCATTGATGCCCCACAAGATGAGATCTTGCATGGAGCCCCAGATCGAGGGTGATTGACCATCATCTTGAACTTCTTACATTTTCTAACAATTCTGCCAACAGTCCTTGCGTTTTCACCAAGCTGCTTGCCTATTGTCCTGTAGCCCATCCCAGCCTTGTGCAGGTCTACAATTTTATCCTTGATGTCCTTACACAGCTCTCTGGTCTTGGCCATTGTGGAGAGGTTGGAGTCTGTTTGAGTGTGTAGACAGGTGTCTTTTATACAGGTAACGAGTTCAAACAGTTGCAGTTAATACAGGTAATGTGTGGAGAGACAGAGGGCTTTTTAAAGAAAAACTAACAAGTCTGTGAGAGATTGAATTCTTACTGGTTGGTAGGTGATCAAATACTTATGTCATGCAATGAAATGCAAATTAATTATAAAAAAATCATACAATGTGATTTTCTGGATTTTAGATTCCGTCTCTCCCAATTGAAGTGTACCTATGGTAGAAATTACAGACCTCTACATGCTTTGTAAGTAGGACAATCTGCAAAATCAGGAGTGTATCAAATACTTGTTCTCCCCACTGTACATAACAATATAAAATGGCAGCAATTTTCAAAGTGCAGAAGTAATGAATATAACAAATAAGTGTAATATGCCTATGAATGGTACATAAAAATATTCTAATGTACATTAAATGTACATGGAAAGACATCATGGGTCTTATTCACAGAATCTCTTAAGGATTAAAGTAGCTCTTAACTGGCTGATTTTTGGAGCAATTTTTTAAAAAACGGGCATGTCATTCCCAACTTTAGGACTCATACATTTTTGGTCTAAGATTATTTCACAAAGCGTTTTAGCAGTAAAACCAGTTGCTGTATCTGTGAAAAGTTAGGAGGAGTCATGAGGAGGCTTAAGTCACTAAGACCACATTACACACAATCCTAAACACTGCAAGAAAATGCTTGTTGCAGAGTGTGTCCATAGAAATAAAGATATTTGGAATGGTGACAAATTAAATCCAGTACAGAGAAGTTGGGATATAAAACCATTTTAACCAGTCGCAATGAAGTCAGCTCTTGACATTTCTGGAAACTCAACATGCAAATTTGTTCTTAACACTTCTCATTCTAATTTCAACAGCTACAATCAGCAGGCAACCTAAAGTTAAAAAGCAATATACTAAGTGTTGTACTTTTGGACACAAAGTAGTATAGAAATAGTTTATTGAGTGAAAATGGACCCACTTATTTTAAAATGCTGTATACTTGTATATTATAAAATTTAAATCCAATAATTGTGTCAATTTTAACACATTGAAATATATTCAGTGCATTACATGGATTTAAGATATTTTGTAAGGTCAGAAAAAGTTGTTCCACTATAATATTTTTATTGTTTAATAGTGTGTGGTTGTTTACAATTCCAACAAAGGAAAACATGAAATAACACAAAGGATTCAATGAATAAAAGCCTTTATAAATAGGCTGGTTGAGAATTCAGAGTCACAAGATGTTTTGATTTTCTATTGCAAAGTTCAACAAAAAATACCTGAGTGAAATTGGCCCCCCACCCAACACAAAACTTCAGCAAAATATGAAAACCACCCAACATGCTCCAAATCGAGTCAAATTAGGCTAATCCGTTTGTGGTTCGTTTGTGCTGGTTTGTGCCGTAAAATTTCCGTTTGTAGTCTTGTCATTTTTTAAGTATTAACATTCTCGGAAAGCAACAAAAATATTATTGTTTGTTTGTGCATAATTTGTGCTGGTTTTAACAGTTAAAATTTGCATTTGTGCTTGAACTGTGTTTTTAATATTAGAAATATAATTATTGGTGATTACGTCACTCAGCCCCCCAACATGCTCCAAATTCAAACAAAATGGTCTCCTTTGTTTGTTCTCTTTTGTGCTGGTTTATGCCGTTAACATTTTCTTTTCTGCAGATGCAGCGGTTAATATAGTAGACATTTAATTTTAGAACCTGCACAAAACTGACTCAAAACAGGCTCAATCATTTATGCTCTGTTTATGATGCTAAAAGGTTGGTTTGTGCTGCCATAGATTTAGGTACATAGCTACATTCCTACTGGATGGCACACTGGCTTTACTTTCTTTCCACAATAGCCCTGTCACTATCAGTAAGGAAGCAGTTACAAAAAAAACCTTTTTCCGCACAAAAGGAGCACAAATGATTGAGCCTATTTTGAGTGAATTTGACCTATAGAATATTATATAATATCAAAAAAATGATAGCAGCACAAACAAAAAATGTTACGGCATGAACTAGCACAAACGATTAAGCCTTTTTTGCCGTAGTTTTGCGCTGGATGTGGGACCTTCTTTACACAGGTGAAATACCGTTAATCACTTCTGCTCCAGTTGTGCTGCTGTAATTTTTTTGGTATTAGTCCTAAAAAATATTTTATAGATTACTCTGAGGTCACTTAGCCTCTCTGACAGTAGCTTGGAAAACAGTCCATGGCATCGGTGGCTGGGATCTGTAATGATTTATATGCCCTTCCTCCTACATTTCTCTGTGTAGAGATCCTGCAAGGATGGCAGGTCAGATCTTGTGATGCGCTCAGCTGTTTTAATCACCCTCTGAAATGCCTGATGGTCGAGGCCGTGGCAGCTTCCATACCAGGCAGTGATACAGCCGGACAGGATACGCTCGATACTGCATCTGTAGAAGTTGGTGAGTAACCTGGTATCCATGCCAAATCCTCGTCTCTGTAGGCTGATTCGTCATTGTCAGAGGTCAGGCCTATGATGGTGGTGTCGTCAGCAAACTTAGCGATGGTGTTGGAGACGTGGGTTGCCAGGCAGTCGTGGATGAAGAGAGAGTACAGGAGGGGGCTCAGCACACAGCCCTGGGGGGAGCCAGTACTGAGACTCAGTGAGGAGGTGGTGTTGCCCATCCGCACCACCTTGAGTCTGTCTGTCAGGAAGTTCAGGATCCATCTGCACATAGAGGGGTCGAGACCCAGATCCCTGAGCTTCACTGCCAGCTTGTGGGGCACAATGGTGTTGAAGGCTGAGCTGTAGTCAATGAACAGCATTCTCACATATGTGTTCCTCTTGTCCAGATGAGAGAGTGCGGAGTGGAGGGTCAGAGCAATGGCATCCTCTGTGGATCTGTTATGTCTGTAGGCAAACTGCAATGGGTCTAGTGTTACAGGCATGGAGTCTGTGATGTGAGTTTTAACTAGCAGCTCAAAGCACTTCATGACAATTGCCGTGAGTGCTACAGGGTGGTAGTCATTCATGCAGAGCACTATTTGCTTTTTTGGCACAGGAACAATGATGGAGTTTTTGAAGCATGTGGGAACCACTAACTGACGAAGCAATAGGTTGAAGATATCAGTTAAGACATCAGCCCGTTGTTCTGCACATACTTTGAGAGCATACAGAACGTAGTATTAAGCAGATTGTAGCTAAGTATCTAAACCTAGTAAACTATTATATAGATATATTTATACACATACTGCACATACCTAGCAAATTAACCAGACTATTGACTGTATATTCTGGCTTGCTCGACAGAAGGCCTGGTCTTTGTCGAGCAAGATCAAATATATTATCTGTACGTTAAACACAAACAGTCCTTAACCTATGTTAAATTTGTGAGATAAGACATTTTATTCGAATTTTTATAATTCACTAATTGCCAAGTTTTACCCTATTTTCATAGGATGCGGTCGGGGACCTACAAAATACTGCTGGTGAGGATGAAAAGTATAGGCTGCATGATAGGTGAATGTGAATTTATATTACTTTAGAATATTTTTTAAACAGTCTATATAAATAAATAAATAAGTGTTTGGTGGCTGCCTGAAACAGAACATTTATTATGCAAATGAATTAAACAAGATCCGTTTTCGGTTCTTTGGATTGTGGGCTTTGGAGAGGAATTATTTTGCGGGAATAACACTACAATAAACATTAGCTAGTTAAATAAATTGGTTAGAACCTTGTTATTGTGTTTTACTTTGTTAATAAGTTGTTAATGACCAATTATCTATTGACATTAATGGTTATGTGTTGAAATGGGCATGGACAAAAAAGAATTTCCCATTAATTGCTTTACTGAATTGGTTGAATAGCGATAGATGGCTCCAATACTGTACTTACAAAATTATATTTTTCTCTGGTAGAGCAGTCCACACTACACTGGTGTGCTGGCATTTGTGGTAAATCAGATTAGTCTAAAATGTATATGAAGAATGGAGCAGGACCAACTTTGAAAGTAAGAAATGCAAACTCTAGCATTGAGTTCAGGATTATAAAGCATATTATAATTGCTAAAATACATTACTTCTCAGATGCAGCTGCAAGCTGATACTGGACAGAAAGGGAGAAACATGGTGTGTTAAACAACCTGGACAAAGCAGCAAAGAGGGACATCAAACAGCGACACAGCCCTGCAAGCGACAGGTTTGTTTATAAATGTGTAGAAAGAATAAATATGTTTTGAGAATGTTTGTTTTATATTTTATTGGAAGTGATGAGTAATTCATCTACAAAAGAAATGAAATAAGGCCACATCAAAATGGGTGTCTATCCCTTTTTATATGAAGCAGTCCTTGGCGGGCTTGGGCGGTGTGTCTCTGGATGGTGGATCATTCTGTCACAGTTGTGGGGGTAGGACACAGGCGCAGGGGCGCTGGCTGCGGATCAAGGGCAACAGGGAACAGCCGGCGCCTTGGAGCTGACACTGGGCACAGCTGGGGCACCTCCATCACCCCACACTTGAGCAGCGGCAAGGGCTTGTATTCCCACCCCTCCGAGAGTGGCAGCCGTGCCTTGGGGCTCTCCGTATGCCCCCATAGCCCCACCAAAATATTATTGCGGCTCACGCACAGCGGGTTGTTGACGTCGCCTCTGCCGTTGTCTCCTCCGGGGTCGGCGCTGGGCTGGCCAGGTGTGCTGCTGGTGATGGTAGGGATTCTCCTCCTCGGTTTCGGTGTTGCTGTCAGGCCAACCGAGGAGTTCCCCTACCGTCCATCTCTGCTGTGTCTCTGAGAGGCATTCTGTCTTGGTTGTGGGGGTAGGTCACAGGCGCAGAAACGGGATGATGGTAAAAATCCATGTTTAATTTAAAAGAGAAACAAAACAATAGCAGGAACCAGTGACGTTGGGCTTAACACAAGGTGAAAAAATTGTCGAAACGGTTCGTTATCCCATCAAAAACTGAGGTCGAGAAGCCGACTGTGCTTAGCCATATTTTTCTTCCTCTGCATCACTATAAGGTGATACAGATTCCAAAATCTACTCAGATTGGTTAAAATGTGAAAACTTGTTACATTCACAATGCATTCAGTTCATTGGTCAGACAAAGCTATGGCCTCATTTGTATATCTACTGGCAAGAGCTGTGGAATGTACTACCGCAGACTGTGATTTACAAATAAAAAACATTTATCACAGTTCTAGCTACATTTTTGTGACACACCTCTGAGCATCCCTGTTTTACGTTGGCTAGTGTCATTAATGAGTTGCATGATTCCAAATATGAAGTGGGTTACAAGTATCCACAGTACAACCACAAAAGTTAAGCTTGTTTGTGGAACACAAGATCATCCATAGCAACGAGACCAACCCCGACTTTCTTTAAGCTTAAGATTTCTCCCCATTCCTTAGTAAAAGTTGGCCTTATCAGCTTTGTGAATAGGTTTTAAGAGGAAACTCTTAGTTAGAAACTTTTAGGAGTCCTAGTGGTAAAAGAAAATGTTTTGTGACCATTGACCCAGAGCATTTTCAATGTTCATGTGATCATAGCTCAGCATTGATAGTTAAGAAGCCTTATGGCCTGAGGAAAAAAAACATAGTGTAACACTATATACATGGAAAGGCAGGACACATGCAGTTTTCATAAAATAACTAAGACATAATCAGATTAAAAACCAGACATGAAACAATACATAACAACGTTACATAAAGTAGGAAAACCATATAAAAAGTGACAAGGAACACAGGGAAGTTGGATCTTAAATAGGGTTTGTGACAAAGGAAACAGGTGCGGGCAATAATCAAAGAAATCAGAGGTCATTCATGAAAATCCTACAATGTGATTCTCTGGATTTTTTTTCTCATTTTGTCTCTCATAGTTGAAGTGTACCTATGATGAAAATTACAGGCCTCTTTCATCTTTTTAAGTGGGAGAACTTGCACAACTGGTGGCTGACTAAATACTTTTTTGCCCCACTGTACATGTTTATCAAGGGTCTCCTTCAATAACAAATTTCTAAATTTGTTTAGACAAAATCGAGATTTGTCCAGATTGCTTGTCTTTTTTTCGTTTCACAAAAGTTTAGAGCAGCATTCAAAGAAGGTGGTGGAGAAAATTCAGAGCAATGGTATGACAAGCGTTTAGAAAAAGTTGAGAATAACCCCAGCCCATATACCTCTTCACTCTCCATGGCCTTGACAAAGGCACAACTCTCGTTGGAGCAGGATCGTACAGTCTCTGTCCTCCCCTCACGAAACAGCCGTGTCATGGAGGCCTCATAGGTGAGGCAAAATGTCTTTCGATCCTGTAAGAATGGGACAGGAAATAAGAGTCAGTATGTTTATATGCACATAATACAAGAAATGCAACTGTTGAAGTGAATGAATGTATGCTTGTTATATTATGTTTACAACAGAACATCTGTTGTCGGTACACATTAAGTAACTTTTAGTCAAAGCATGACAGTAATTAGCCAGTGGGCTTACAGTACTGGGATGGGTATTCTGGGATGCATATTCTGGGATGCAATGTCTATAAGGTAGAGTTTTATTTGAAATTGAGTTAGTAGACTGTAACAGTCTGTAACATCATGTACAACAGACTATCAAATGCTGCAATAAACAAATTATCTACTCTCTCCCTTGACAACCGGGTACGTGATCATTATTTCAACCACTATACAAAATGGTTGGTTTCTAACACAATGCTATATGTATAATCAGATAATCAAATATATATATATATAATGTCAGAACCCTAAATGTGACCTATAACTTGTACAATTCAATTGAAAAACAAACTGAAATCTTTGAGGGTGGGAAATAAAATAAAAAACTTTAAACGAATACTTTGTGGAAGCACTCAGGCATTTTGGGTAGGAATCTATTAGCATGGCATATCTTGACATGTCAATATTTGCCCACTCTTCTTTGCAAAAGTGCTAAAAATCTGTCAGATTGCAAGGACATCTGTGCACAGCCCTGTTCAGATCACCCCACAGATGTTCAATTGAAATCAGGTCTGGGCTCTGGCTGGGCCATTCCAAAAACGTTAATCTTCTTCTGGTGAAGCCATGCTTTTGTGGATTTGGATGTGTACTTTGGGTCATTGTCGTGCTGAAAGGTGAACTTCATCATAAAAGGAATCCACCTTAATCTCCCTTTAATCTTACAGACATTCAACTTACCCTGTAATAAGCCAGCTGCAGAGCGAGCTGAATGAATGCGTCAGGACTGATCTTCAACTTCTTAATGCGTCCCTTCCCAAAGTCCCTGAAGGGGAAGACGTGACAGTCCACATCATCAGCAAGTGCCTGGGCCACTGACAGTGAGATGGATACCTGCTCCTGAACCTAAACAAAAAGATGCTGATTGGAGGGTACAAAATAGATGGGTGTATGCATCAACATTAATTAACCAATGACTTCCTTTGGAAAAACGCTTCTGTTTAGCACCATGTATTTTCGGTGAAATTTTTATAGCAATGAGTGAATAGGTCCTTGCTTCTCTGAGACGTGTACGCACCTGCTTGTCTTCCACACCTGTTTCCACTCACCTCGTTACCTGCAGTATATCTACAGATTCCTGTCATTCCTTCCCCACTGGATCATGTTCGATTATCACATGTGCTTCTCAGCAACCTTTGAGTCTACGCTCTGTTTGGATTTACCGTGTACCGACTCGTTGCCTGTCCCCGACTTCTCTGCCTGTTCCCTGCATGTACCTCTGCTGCCAGCCCGTGTGTCAACCTTCTGCCTGTCCCTGATTATTCTGCCTGCTACCTGACTGTATGCTTCTGCCGTCTGCCCGTTTACCGACCTCCTGCCCGTCCCCGACTACTCTGCCTGCCACCGGTCAGTACCTCAGCCGCTTGTCTGGGTTTCGATTCCCTGTCTGACTCCGATCACCCTTCCTTACTCTCCCCCTTTGCCCTTCCTTTCTGCGATTGGGTCCCCACTCCCGTTCCTGACAATTAGATGTTTAAACTATTTCTAGTACTTGTTTTTTAAATAAAATGTATTGTCTATTAATGTAACATCAAATTCATACAAAGTACAGAGAGATAAACTGTTAATGTTGTAAAAGATTTTTGAAGCTGGAAACGGCTACGCAGGCGGACAAAAGCAACGACCATTTGTGTTCCAATGGCTCATGGTGTTTGCTCATCCAAGCGATAGATTATGGGCATGAGAAACTTACCACAACACATAAAGTGCTGACTGACTCTGGACAATAGATAGGACGTGGTGCCTGTTACTGATGGCCCCTCACACCCTACTCACACAGCCTCTCCATACCTCCTGATAGTAGTTGTCCATGTGACTGTCATAGGCTCAATGAATAGGCCAATGGACCACAGGCTGGAACATACCATGCAAGGGTATTTTGTAGGAAAAACCTTTCTTAATGGAAGATGATGGACTGTGTAATGGTTAGCTATGACCACTGACCAGCTCCAACATGTCCTGGCATAAAAAGTGTGTTAACTTTATAATTATTGGAAAACATGTAAGATCTAAGGAAGATCAACATCTTGGACTCATACAAAGAACATTCTCCCCTGACTTCAGGTTGAAGTAATTTGAAGTAAAAAGGGAACAGGAGACGTGGAAAGCAAGAAAAACCTCTAAAGACACTCAAAGCCCATTGAAAAAGAAAACAGGATTGCATAACTATTGTGGAATCTCTGGCCATTGGCAGAATGGGTGTCACAAGTAAAATAAGAACCAAAAGAACATAAGATATTCTGCCCACACGACAAGCAGTGGAAAGCAAAGATCTCTCATGTATAGGATCCAGAAATAAAAAACGAAGGATACCTGGAAATTACGTGAGCTTGGAAAATCACTGACTGAGAAAAAAGTATCCATACCTAATACACTGAACAAAGTTTTAACTTATCAAGGAAACCTGATAACTTCTCTTGTTAATGACCAGGTTTATCCAATTCAATATATTAGTTTGAAACCATGGTTGATAGACACATGCGCTCCTCAGTCTACGTTATGTTTGGATTTATCGTGTACCGACCTGCTGCCTGTCCCCGACTACTCTGCCTGCCACCGGTCAGTACCTCTGTCGCCTGTCTGTGTATCAATTGTCCGCCTAACTCCAATCACTCTACCTGTCACTCCCCCCTCGACATTCTTATCCGCACTTGGGTTCCTACTTACGTGCCTGACACAAAATGCTCTTGGCACAATTAGCAGTTTATTTGCAAATAGAGAGGATTTGCATCATTAAATTTATAGAACATGCCCACAACTTTAAAGATCTTTTTAATATTTATTGTGAAGTAAACAACAAATAGGACAAAATAACAGAAAAAGTCAATGTGCATAACTATTCACCTCCCTTAAGTCAATACTTTGTAGAGCCAACTTTTTCAGCAATCGCAGCTCCAAGTCGCTTTGGATAAGTGTCTATGAGCTTGCCGCATCTTACCACTGGGATTTTTGCCCATTCCTCCTTGCAAAACTGCTCCAGCTCCTTCCAGTTGGATGGTCTGCGCTTGTGAACAGTAATCTTTAAGTCTGACCACAGATTTTCTATTGGATTGAGGTCTGGGCTTTGACTAGGCTATACCATGTTTCACTTTGAGGATGGTGTTCTTTGGGTGATGTGATGTGTCGGGTTTGCGTCAGACATAGCGTTTTCTTTGATGGCTAGTTCAGTTTTAGTCTCATCAGACCAGAGCACCTTCCTACAAACATTTTGGGAGACTCCCACATGTCTTTTTGCTGAAAGTAATGGCTTTCTTCTGGCCACTATGCCATAAAGCCCAACTCTATGGAGCGTGTGGCTTATTGTCGTCCTATGTACAGATACTCCAGTCTCTGCTGTGGGACTCTGCAGCTTCTTCAGGGTTACCTTCGGTCTCTGTCCTGCCTCTCATTATTGCCCTCCTAGCCCGGTCTGTGAGATTTGGTGGGCGGCCGTCTCTTGGGAAGTTCGCTGTTGTGTCATGTTCTTTCCATTTGGTTATGATAGATTTGATGGTGCTCCTGGGGATCATCAAATATTTTGATATTTTTTTATAACCTACCCCTGACTTGTACTTCTCAACAACATTGTCCCTTACTTGTTTGGAGAGTTCCTTGGTCTTCATAGCCGTGTTTGGTCAGTGGTGCCTCTTGCTTAGGTGTTGCAGCCTCTGTGGCCTTTCAAAAAAGGTGTGTATATGTATTGACAGATCATGTGACACTTAGATTGCACACACAGGTCGATATCACTTCACTAATTATGTGACTTCTGAAGGTAATAGGTTGCACCAGAGATTTGAATGAGCCTCATAACAAAGGGGGTGAATACATATGCACATGCTTTCATATATTTCTCATTTTACTTCTCCAACTTAGACTATTGTGTTCAGATCCATTACATACAATTGAGATTAAAAAACATTTAACAAAAGGCTGTAATGCAACAAAATAGGTAAAAAGCCGAGGCGGCGAATACTTTTGCAAAGCACTGTACCTTTTCTTAACAGAAACAGAGTTTATTTGAATATTTGGGGTGATCAGTAATTCAAAAAAGACAGATGATCAGACAGGGCCATGTCTTTTATCATGAGAGAGGAAATATTGATGCCTTTGGAGATACCCAGATCTAGAATGTGGCCTTGAGTGTCTGTACACTTTCACATGTTGAGTGAGATCAAAAGTGTCAAGTAGTGCAAAAGGTTGTTTGGCATTATTTTCTGTACTATTATCTATGTGGATGTTAAAATCCCCTGTAATAATAAAGAAGTTATAATCAACTTATAACAGAGAATAGTTCAGCAAAATCCTCAATAAAGTTTGCGTAATAAAACACTATTGGGGAACCCTTCAATGTACAACTGAGGTATTAAAAATAAAATGAATTACCAAGTGTATTTTCTTTGCACTTAAATGTATCTTTAAATAGGGCAGCCACTCTTCTATTCCTACCATTTCGACACGTATTCATATATGCTTTTCTGAGGCGGTCTCGTAAAGAACAGTAGCACTACAATCTTCTGTTAGCCACATTTCAGTGAGAAACATAAAATCTAGGTTTGTAGGATATTGAAATGTAATTTACCAATAATGATTTGTTGGCAAGAGATCTGATATTAAGTAAAGCCAGCTTAATAAGTGTTCCTGGACTAGTAGCTTGACGTGTTACAGGTAACAGATTAGACAACTTCACTTTACAAATTGCATAGGAACAATTCCTTCTATATCTAATGAACACAGGAATATAGATACTGGTTCCTAGCTGGTTCTCAAAACAGTTGGCATTGCAATATTCACAATAGCAGGGACCCAAAGCACATCACCAAGTATATTCTGTGCTCTGTGGAAATAAAGGACAAGGCTGAGGGAGAGGAGGACAGGGACGAAGCAGGGCACCCGACAAGAGATCAGTCATGTTACAATTGCGGTAAATATGGTCTTTTATAGAGAGTGCCCTGGACTGGGGGGGGGGCAGGAAGTTGTGATGCAGCATCAAACACTCCTTTCCCCTCTACATCAACTCAGCCCAGTAATACAGCAAACACTCCTTTCCCCTCTACCTCAACACAGCCCAGTAATACAGCATTAAACACTATTTTCCCCTTTACCCCAGTAATACAGCATCAAACACTATTTTCCCCTTTACCCCAGTGATACAGCATCAAACACTATTTTCCCCTTTACCCCAGTGATACAGCATCAAACACTTTTTTCCCCTTTACCCCAGTAATACAGCATCAAACACTATTTTCCCCTTTACCCCAGTAATACAGCATCAAACACTATTTTCCCCTTTACCCCAGTAATACAGCATCAAACACTATTTTCCCCTTTACCCCAGTGATACAGCATCAAACACTATTTTCCCCTTTACCCCAGTGATACAGCATCAAACACTATTTTCCCCTTTACCCCAGTGATACAGCATCAAACACTATTTTCCCCTTTACCCCAGTAATACAGCATCAAACACTATTTTCCCCTTTACCCCAGTGATACAGCATCAAACACTATTTTCCCCTTTACCCCAGTAATACAGCATCAAACACTATTTTCCCCTTTACCCCAGTGATACAGCATCAAACACTTTTTTCCCCTTTACCCCAGTGATACAGCATTAAACACTCCTGTCCCCTCTACCTAGTTTTCAGCACTGATAAATTGTTTCCTCTCTGTTATCAATCATCCTGACCACGCGCATGGCAGATAATGCCAGGGTCCGAACACTGGGATCTACACTTACATTACAGATGAGATACGGGCAGCGAGATGAGAGAAGCAGAGAACACAAACGGGGTTGTCCGGAACAGGCGATGGGTCGATACACAGAACAGCAAGAAGAGAGTTGAAGAATTGCGAGATATGGCATGCGAACATAGACCATTGATCCGGCAGGGGAGAAGTGGCGGGGAGGTGTATTTGTATGTGTGTTGATGATGTGAACGGGGACATGTGTGTGAGTGGTGATTGGTGACAGGTGCGTGAACCGGTGCGCGCTGCAGCTCAGGAGCGCGAGCGCCCGCCTCTGCACGTTTGCGGAGACGTGACAAAATGCCCATGTGTTTCACATTCTGTGTCTGTAACAAGGCCACACATAAAAGGGAATGTAATTTTTTGATCAGGGCCATTGGGGCCCTGTTTCATTATGATTTTATGAAGTTGAATGAGTTTCAGGACAGGATGAAAGAACATATGTTGTTATTATAGTACAAACATGCAGATTCTTACCCCCACCCATTATTGTACTGAAGTATTGAATGCATTTGTAAACGCTTTAGATTATTCACTGTTACTTCATAACAGTACTCTTCCGTTGCAAGAAAATAAACAGTTAATTGTGCAAAAGAGTTTTCCTCTGTCCTATCTACCATTTTCATAAACTGAATGCACTTTTGATACTGCAATCGCACGTTACATGTGGGGGGCTGGACAGGGCCGTAGAAGGGCATCAACCCAGAAGCAGGACCTGTATCTGCTCCTTTGTGCAAGGTGGAAAAGGAGGAGCAAAGCCAAAGCCCTACAAAATTGGTGTGCATGTTTCTGACCAAACTGTCCACGATGGCCCGACATACTCTAGAGGGACCTGTGCTCACAGCCCAGCACCATGCAGCTCAACTGGTATTCGCCAGAGAACACCAGAATTGGCAGGTCCGCCACTGGTGTGATCTTTAATATATTTCCTTCAACGTGATTTAAGTGTTCCCTTCACAGATTTGGATTCTGGAGATGCAGGTGAATGTTATGCTGCTTGCAACATCATCCAGCAGGACCGGTTTGGTCGGTCAGTGATGCTCTGGGAAGGTACACTGAGTGCTTCTAGGAACTGGGATGGAATCCTCAGACCCATCGCCAGACCTTACGCTGGTTCAGTGGGCCCTCAGTTCCTCCTGGTGTAGCACTATGCCTTGGCCACATGTGGCCAGAGTGTGTAAGCAGTTCTTGGAGGACAAAGGCATTGATGCTATTGACTGTCCCTCATGTTCCCCAGACCTGAATCCAGTTGAGAACTGGAGCTCATTGACGCCATGATCCAGGAGTGGGAGGAGATCCCTCAGGACACCATCTGCTGTCTCAACAGGAGCATGCCAAGACATTGTCAGGGTTAGGCATACAGATGTGTGGGGGCCACACTCACTCTTGAGTCACATTATGAGTTGTATTATGTTGAAAACCTGCCATTTAATGGTATACTTTCATTTTCAATGTGAGTTGGAATCCAGCCCTCAATCATTTGATGATTTTTGTTTCCACTGACCGTTGTTACGTCATTCAGTTCTCAATGAATTACACAATGTACAGAAAAGAGTTTGATCTTTAATATATTTCCTTCATCATGATTTAAGTGTTCCTGTCATTTTGTGGAGGAGTGTTGATGTGATATACATTTGGGTATCCTTCACTCAGAAATGAACAGTGTCTGCCACAGGTTCATACATGTGTCCTCACTAAGTAGCCTTTAAACCAACTTCCTGTCGCACAACAATGTTTATGAACTTTGATTGGTAATGATGTTTATGGATCTGCACTCCCAGTGATTAAATGTTTACAGAATTACTTTGTAAACACTGAAAACACTTTAATTACAGAGAGTGCTTAATAGAAGAGCACCATTGATGATGCAACAGGAATTTCCCGGACTAAACAAGTTGCTAAAAAACTGAAGTAGAAAAGTCCAGGGAAATACCATACTACACTGCTATGGCATGTAATTGAGAAATGGAAATGGAAAGCAGAAAAAGATCAAGGGGATTTCTCTTCATGTCTGATGGAAGCTGGGATCAAGATAAGCACCGAAGCAACAAGAATTTCCCAGACGATTGAGCAGTAAAATGCAATCATATATCAACAATATAATGTGAATCTAAAAGAGTGTAGAAAATGTCTACTATATCTGGCGAGACTTACAGATTAAAAAAATGACAGACACTCAATTATCTAAAATAAAAGAAAAACATCTTAGACAAAATCCACAGAGGTTTGAAAACTCTGGCAGACCACCGTAATGCTAACACTGTTCAGATGTTGTTTCTCATGTATTATGATTTAGGAGTAGTAGTTAATGGATATAACGCAGAAACTGATCGAGACAATAAAAGGACACGGCTGTCAGTGTGGTTTCGGTTCCGTTGCTAATGGGAATCCTAAACACCCCCAGGGACACACATGGTTTAGCATGTTTGTTATCTGTGTACATCTTAGAATGCCTCCCAAATACACACACAGCAGTCTCACCTCTTTGGGAATGTCCCAGTTGAGTCTCTGGGGGGGTGATAAGGATCGCTCCACCTCACCCTTGCAGTGACCATCCTCTGTGTAGCCTAGCAGGAATGCATCTGTGGCCAAGGTGTACTGAGAACAGAACAAGATGAGCCGTTATACACACACACACACACACACACAGACACACACACAGATACAGACACACACACACCTCCCCCAAAACACACACATGTACCTTTCATTGATACAGTGGGGCAAAACAGTATTTAGTCAGCCACCAATTGTGCAAGTTCTCCCACTTAAAAAAAAGAGAGGCCTGTAGTTTTCATCATAGGTACACTTCAACTATGAGAGACAAAATGAGAAACAAAACCCAGAGAATCACATTGTAGGATTTTTTATGAATTTATTGGTAAATTCCTCGGTAAAAAAATATTTGGTCACCTACAAACACGCAAGATTTCTGACTCTCACACACCTGTAACTTCTTTAAGAGGCTCCTCTGTCCACCACTCGTTACCTGTATTAATGGCACCTGTTTAAACTTGTTATCAGTATAAAAGACACCTGTCCACAACCTCAAACAGTCAAACTCCAAACTCCACTATGGCCAAGAACAAAAAGCTGTCAAAGGACACCAGAAACAAAATTGTAGACCTGCACCAGGCTGGGAAGACTGAATCTGCAATAGTCAAGCAGCTTGGTGTGAAGAAATCAACTGTGGGAGCAAATATAAGAAAATGGAAGACATACAAGACCACTAATAATCTCCCTCGATCCGAGGCTCCACGCAAGATCTCACCCCGTGGGGTCAAAATTATCACAAGAACGGTGAGCAAAAATCCCAGAACCACACGGGGGGACCTAGTGAATGACCTGCAGAGAGCTGGGATCAAAGTAACAAAGGCTACCATCAGTAACACACTACGCCGCCAGGGATTCAAATCCTGCAGTGCCAGACGTGTCCCCCTGCTTAAGCCAGTACATGTTCAGGCCCGTCTGAGGTTTGCTAGAGAGCATTTGGATGATCCAGAAGAGGACTGGGAGAACGTCATATGGTCAGATGAAATCAAAATATAACTTTTTGGTAAAACCTCAACTCATCGTTTTGGGAGGAGAAAGAATGCTGCGTTGCATCCAAAGAACACCATACCTACTGTGAAGCATGGGGGTGGAAACATAATGCTTTGGGGCTGTTTTTCGGCAAAGGGACCAGGACAACTGATCCGTGTAAAGGAAAGAATGAATGGGGCCATGTATCGTGAGATTTTGAGTGAAAACCTCCTTCCATCAGCAAGGGCATTGAAGATGAAACGTGGCTGGGTCTTTCAGCATGACAATGATCCCAAATACACCGCCTGGGCAACGAAGGAGTGGTTTCGTAAGAAGCATTTCAAGGTCCTGGAGTGGCCTAGCCAGTCACCAGATCTCAACCCCATAGAAAATCTTTGGAGGGAGTTGAAAGTCCGTGTTGCCCAGCGACATCCCCAAAACATCACAGCTCTAGAGGAGATTTGCATGGAGGAATGGGCCAAAATACCAGCAACAGTGTGTGAAAACCTTGTGAAGACTTACAGAAATTGTTTGACCTCTATCATTGCCAACAAAGGTTATATAACGTAGTATAACGTTGAGATTAACTTTTGTTGTTGACCAAATACGTATTTTCCACCATAATTTACTAATAAATTCATAAAGAATTCTACAATGTGATTTTCTGGATTTTCTTTCTCATTTTGTCTCTCATAGTTGAAGTGTACCTATGATGAAAATTACAGGCCTCTCTCATCTTTTTAAGTGGGAGAACTTGCACAATTGGTGGCTGACTAAATACTTTTTTGCCCCTCTGTATATGCCCTCACATACCTCCCACAGATGTGCAACAGTCGGCGCGTCAGCCCAGGAATGCTCAGCATTCAGCCCATTTTTTCCGTTCTTGTACACCACCACAGAAAAGGACTTGTCAAACCATCTGGGTGAGATGGAAAGAAAGAAAAAAAGAGTCCACAACCAATGCTGACCAACTTTCCCTTGCCACTTATACTTTAACATTTCTGACAACCTTTATAATACTGCACAGAGGTAATAACATGCCTTCATCCTTTATAAACATGTTTGTCATGTTTCATCTGAATTGCACTTCTTTATGTGGCAGCTCCCAGCACCTCAACAATCTGAATTAGGGCTGCACAATATTGAATGATTATTATTTAGTCAAATATAGCATCTGCAATTTTCTAGTACTTTAAAAATAAAAAGTAGCATAGATAACCTCACATCTGAAAAGAGATCATAGAAATCCAAGCCTACATAATGTGCTAACTGAATAAAAGATTACAGCGCGTTACTTACAGGGCAGTTCCCATGTAAAAACAATGCAAAAACTACTCAATAAACAGGCAGGTGTTAAAAAAGCTATTTTGAAAGTACAGCTCCGGAAAAGAGACCACTGCAGCATTTCCTTTCCTTTCCAAAAAAGTTGAAAATCATTGTTTTGACTGAGGAACAGAAGCATTCAATTTGCAGTGGTTTCTTAATTTTAACCCTATTTTCTTCACTCAAAACCTTCCTTTTTTGGAAAGGACAGAAAAGGTTGCAGTGGTCTCAATGTTTTCCGGAGCTGTATTCTAATTCATAACCACGAATAAGAATGACAATTATATAGTTTCAAAATAGCTATTTTATCAGCTGTCTGTTTACTAAGGGGTTCCAGAGTGTTATCGTACCTAGATTGTTCCTACAGAACTAGCCATTCTTACCACGTACATGCATTCTTGTTACTACATAGGTACGTAGGAACTACACTGTAGGTAACGGGCGGTAATTTGAAGGGTTCCATAAAAAAATATGAAAGTATGTTTAAAACATTTAATACATTGTGCATTTCAAGGTACAGCCTGTTGCTAATATTTTGTAGTACTCATTCAAGGATTCAATTGTGTGGTTGCCACTAGAAAACGTTCTCAACCTTTGAGCGAAATGTTTTCCCATATCATGAATGTTCTGTTACCACTGCACACCACGGACTATTGTTTCTTTGCTGCTCGCCATGAGGTGCGTTATTCCTCATCGTTATTCCTCGTTTCTGTTTTCCTTTTTTGCCTCACCTGTACGCACTCGCCCCTTCACAGTTAGAGGAAGGACTCTATATAGAGCCCCATTGAAGCGGTTGCATTGAACTCCATAAAACCATTAAGTATTTAAACAGAACAATGGAAATAGCCAAGAAACATATCAGTATGTATCACAAAGATGATACAAATTATTTCCTGTCAAGAACATGTTACATTGTTCAACTTTCTAGGTGGCCAATATTGCGCTGTCATTGGCAAACAATAAAAGTATACAATATTTACAAAACCGCTAAGACAGACTTCTTGTTTGAATAACAATGAGCCCTTAGTGGCGTACTGCATGAAAACCTGATGACAGATGATGCTTGCCAGATTTGAGTATGACCTTTTGTAAAACTGATGAGTAATGCAATTAACACAATTCTTTGATTAGATTCTGAATGCAAAGTCCAAATAAAGTGCACCTCTTGGTACATTCACAAAAAGACACACCTGTCGTAGCATTTTCCATGGAGAAGGGACTTTGCGTAGCGGTCCAAGTTTCCTGCCGGGTCTTCTCCCTTCATGCCTTCCTCATCATCATCAAGGGTGACAAAGAAGGCAGCCTTCTCAATGCAGTCCAGTGAGCGTTTGTTCACCCCTGAGCTGAAGTACTGCTTTCTCACATTATACCACGGCACCCTGGGACAAAACAGAGCCAGAAGGTATTGAACAGAAAACCTCATCAACATTGGGTTGATGACCAGTGCTTTGCTTTTACAATCCCCCCCAAAAATGTGTCGAATCCAACTGTAACTACTTTGTAATCACATCCACATGCCATGATAGCGAGTTCTCAGTCACGTCCGAGCTGACGTTTTCACGCTGACAACTGAACTCTAGGACTAGTTTGACTGACATTGAGGAAAGGGAAAAGTTCTCCCACTTAAAAAGATGCAAGAGGCCTGTAATTTTCATCATAGGCACACTTCAACTATGAGAGACAAAATTAGAAAAGAATTCAATAAATCACATTGTAGGATTTTTAATGAATTTATTGGTAAATTATGGTGGAAAATAAGTATTTGGTCAATAACAAAAGTTAATCTCACTTTGTTGTATACCCATAAAACAACTAAAGACTAAGACAAGTAAACTTAGATAGGGACACTATACAGTGGTCTGCAAAAGTTTGGGCAACCTTGTTAATTTCCATGATTTTCCTTCATAAATCGTTGGTCCTTAGGATAAAAAAAATCAGTTAAATATATCATATAGGAGACAAACACAGTGTCACGTCCTGGCTGTGCCCCTAGCCATCTTTGTGCTGGCTGGGGCCATAGTCAGGACGTGGCCAATAGAGGTGCCTCTAGCCACCTCTATGCACTTGGGTCTCCCCAATTGGAGGCAGGTGTTGTGTATTGCCTCCAATTGGGGAACCTATTTAAGTTGACTGTTTTGAGCACATGAGTGTGGTTTATTTTGGTTGTTAGCCGTAGGCTATTATACCCAGTCATCGTGTCTGATTTAAGTTTGTTTTCTTTCTTTATTAAAAAACATGGATTATTACCTCCATACCGTCTCTGCGGCCGTGTCCTTCCAGCATTATGACAGAATAAACCACCTAAAGGACCAAGCAAGATGGAAGGCCAAAAGGCAGCCCCAAGATTTCTTTTGGGGGGTGCTAGATGGGTGCATGCAGGACGCCCTGCAAATGACCTGCAGGGTGTGGGAGCGCGCTCGGGAACTCCTGGCTCAGAAGCGCCAGTCAGCGCCCCGCTCTGCCTAGAAGCGCCAGTCAGCGCCCCGCGCTGCCCAGAAGCGGCAGCCAGCGCCCCGCGCTGCCCAGAAGCGGCAGCCAGCGCCCCGCGCTGCCCAGAAGCGGCAGCCAGCGCCCCGCGCTGCCCAGAAGCGGCAGCCTGCGCCCCGCGCTGCCCAGAAGCGGCAGCCTGCGCCCCGCGCTGCCCAGAAGCGGCAGCCAGCTCCTCGCGCTGACACGCGGTCGTCGCCGCCAGCTCCTCA
>JACXGJ010008934.1:0-25711 GCA_016801105.1 Esox niger
CACACACTCACCTATAGACATACACTTAATACTAACACTGAAGCATGAATACACAGAGGCACTTTCTCTCACACACATACTCTCACATACACACACATACACACACAAACACGTACAATCATAAACACACACACACACACTCTCACACACACACACACACACACACACACACACACACACACACACACACACACACACACACACACACACACACACTCTCACACACACACACACACACACACACACACACACACACACACACACACACACACACACTCTCACATACACACACAGATACACACACACATACACACACAAACACACTCACACACGTACAGTCATAAACACACACACACACACACTCTCACATACACACACACACACACACACACACATACTTTCAAATACACATACACAAACACACACACACACATACAAGCATGCACACAATGAAAAACAGTGAATTCCCCCATGGTTGTGATAACGTTAAACACCTGAGTTGAACGGAAGTGAAAGACAAATAAGTCCGAACAAGTAACTCACCGCTAACTCTACTGCACCAACCCGGATCATGTGTTCCTTCGCTCTCTCTCTCCCACCTGCCTTCCGACCATCTGCTTTTCGTCTTCCCCCTCTCCTGGAGCTGGGGGTCCCCTCCCTCTGTGGTGGCAATATGGGGTTCAAGTGAAATGGCTCACAGTATATCCTTCACCACATCAAGGATTCACACACTGGGTCTTCCCCAAACCTCTCGCTTTCTTCTTTCCTTCTCTCCTGGCTGTTTGTTGTTCCTTTGTATTCTTTCATTCTCAAATGAATCCAGTTCTTTCCGTCCTTCCTTTCTTTTTATTTCTTTCACGCCACTCTTTCACCCGATGTGCTCCGTTCCTTGGTTACCTAGCATCATCGGTGACTACTCCATCTGTCCCTTTCCTCGTCCTCCCGCCTCTTTCTTTCTCTTTCTCCGCTGTGCCCTCTGTTTCACTCTCTTCTACCCAGATTCATCTCCTCAGCTGTGAGCCTCTTCATCTCCCTGCCTGAGATCTGTGGCTTTGCCTGTCAGCATTTGTGTGACTGAGAGTGAATGTGTGACCGAGAGTGTGTGCGTGTGATTGAGAGTGTGTGTATGTGGGTGTGTGCACCCGCGCCCTCGTGAGAGATGACGGGAGGGAGAAACACTGTGAACAAACAGGCAGTTATCCCCTTAGATGCTCCTTTCAGTTCGCTCCCACTCTCTTTCTGTGCCCCTCTCTCTCCTACCCTCTTTTTCTCTCTCCCTCTCTGACCTCTCTCTCCCCCTCAGTGTCGCGGCGTAAGTCGTGTATCCTTGTCAGCCGAGAGAGGAAGCGAGGGAGAGAGGGATGGGGAGAGAGAAGGAGTAGGAGGCAGGAGGCGGGGCTTGTGTATCTCTCTCTGTCTAATTAAAAAGCAGAGAATGTACAGCTGCAGCGCGCGGAAGAGAGCCGGGCCGAGGGCTGAAGTGATCCAGGGGGTGTGACCAGGGGACAGCGAGGAAACAGGGAGTCGCTTGGGGGAGGGATTTGGGGGGAGGGGGAGGCGGCCGGCGTGTGAGGTGGAAAAAGAAAGGAGGTATGACAGGACACCAAGGTCAGCTGTGGAGGGCTGGAAGAAGGCCATGAAAGAGATAGGAGGAGACAGGTGGAATTCTGCAGATGTATGTTGCTCATAAGATGAACCGGAGAGGAAGCGCAGCCCGAGAATCATGATGAGGGAAACAATCGAGAAGGCGCGTATGGTTAAAGGATACACCATAGAATGAGATCCCAAGATTACTATTCATAGCTGTGCACCCAGTTAAAATAAAAGATTAGACAGCACTTCTACATGCATGCAGTAAATCTATGTTATAAACATGTTCCAAATCACCTTGATGCTAATTGAAAAAACAACCGTGCAGCACTTTTATCCCTGTTATGATTCATACATTAATGCGGCCATGGATGTAATTTATGCCGAGGTCTTTATGTGTGTTTGTGTGTGTGTGTGTGTGTTCTGTGTGTTCTGTGCCCATGTGACTTCCCTCTGTGTGTGTGACTCTGCTGCCATAAGCGTTTGCACATTCCTGGCGCGTGCCAGTGTTTATGTGGAAATTAAGCAGCGCGCTGTGATGTCACGCCAAACTGGATAAATCTAATATGTTATTTTATTCTGTCACGCTTAGGGTGTTGCTCTCTATCGCTCTGCGTTTTGCACGGAAATTGAGTAGGTTATGTTTCATCGCAGTCTGTTTGCTAGAACCAATTGATTAGGGACATTTTCTTCTTGTATTGCCGAGACTGTATCATCATTCCTGCAGTACCTGTCACCCCAAGCTAGTGTCATCCACCTAGTGTAGTGGGGCTTTCTGGGAGAGGGGATGAGGAGATAAGGTAAATGCCTGAACACCCGGAGGAGGAGGGCGGGTTGTAGACAGATCTCATCCTATTTTATCAACGCTGATTATTTATCTTATCTCTTGTCTCTCTCTGTACCTCGTGTTATCAGTTCGGTCGTGCTACTTTCAGACTCAAATGTACATTTGAAACTTCCCTGGAAAAACTGGCCCGTTGACTGACGATCCGGTAAAGACTGTGAATAACATTAGGGCCTATGATGATAAATAAAGAAGCTTATGAGTGCCAACGGTGGAGGTGGAAAGGAGGAGGACAGCTACTGATGCCTAATTAACTTGAAGCTCCTGGAACTCATCCTTGGTGGATTTGAGCCAGATATTAAGTTAAAAAAAAGTCAGGACGTGACCAGAGTTGGGTTCCTCAGTTCATTAAACAGAAGCGTGAACAGAAAGATTATAAGTGCAATAGGTCTTGGTTGTTTACTAATACAGATTACGGTGGTGAAGTGTTGATCCGGGATCTCTTTATCGTGCATCCGTCCTCTAGGGGCCAGACCCGGAACTGTAATTATTATATATGACACTAATCCAAGCCGGCTCGGTGGACCAACCAATCGGATCCCGTTTTCACTGGGTCCACGAGAGCTATTGGTGGAGCACAACTTGTTTTTATTGGCGTTCATTAATCAAGTCAGCAAGCTACAGAAACGAATTTTAAGCAGAAGCCTTTAGTGCCGACTCAGATCAAGTCATCAATCATCTCCTAATGCAGTCTTGTAGAGTCAGGGACATGTCTAATAGGAGGATCTAACCATAGCCATTACCTGAAAAGGTTTTGTTATTTTGCTATCTGTGAACGTAAAGCATGATTGATGAGCACCCCGGACGGTCATTTGCTGGACTTTTAAAGAATGTCATCCCAGAATGCACCTCTTTTACTACAAGATAAATATACGCAGCCTGAGGAGGAACATTGTTACAGAGATCTTAAGCTCATTTGATGAATGGCTAACTTCTGGGTTTCTCTTGTAATGACTTTTTTAGACTGTGTCTGAGTCTCAGGGCAGCACAGGAGGTCAGACGAGATTTAAAAACTAAGTTAAACCAAAAGAAAGGGGAAGGAAATGGGCAAAGGAATAGTTAGAGAAAGCAATTTTGGCTAAGTCCTGGCACAGGGTAACTAATGGATGGTGGGGGCCTCAGGATCGGCAAGAGATGGAAAGCAAAGCACCATTATGACAGGAAGACTGATTCTTCAGCATTTGGTTATGAAGCCTTTTGTGATTATAATAGTTTTATAACTCATGACTGCTGTATTTCAATCAATACAAATAGCATTAGAGGGCTCATCACATTTTGTATAAGGTTAATAAAAGTGTCTGGTTGCACAAAAATGTACAGTATTATTTGTACTGTAACTGTATCTGTTCATGAAAACAATCATTTAGTGTAGGTGCAGTACCATTAAATCATAGGTTAAAAATTCTTCATTTTTTTAGGAAACATGTAAGAATAGACCTAAGAACAATGCTATTGTATCTGATGAAGGTTTAGTTTCTCCGTAATATAGCCCCATATCCACTGTTGAAGAGCTGTGACCGCCAGGTGGCAGTGTTGCCCATACAGAACCGTATAAGAGGTTTTGTAACCGACAAAAACAACAACGGAAGAGGTGCATGATCGCCTATATAATCAATTTATAAACTCTTCTTACTTCAGACTCATTGATTAGATGTCTTTCATCCATCGCCTGACACAGTGTCTTTGTGTGCTTGAAGAGGATGATGAATTTGAAATGGAAAGAGGAAAAACAGAATCACACATCCACTGTGCGTCATAGCATCCTTGTGCTATGCAATCTCTACTGACACAACAACATCCACTAAGCCTACTTCATAGGCACAGAATGAGTCTGATGTCTCTAGTTCTCAATGGAATGAAAAGTATGAATCATTGTCTCGCTAGCCATCACACCAAGCTGTCACAATTTCATTTGATGAGGTCAAATTATTTGATGGGTGCCTGAAAATCACAAAAAATCTGTAGAAAATAGATAACAGTACATATTATCAACTCTCACAACATTTAAAGAGAAAATTAAGTAAAACCTGGAATTACTAATTGCCACTTGACATTTACACTTATTTTATAACACTGACTGTCAAAATCTATTATTATAAGATAACATTAGTATAATGTTGGGAAATATTTGTATTTAAAAAGCTGAAATGTGTTCAACCAAAGTATTCTGCTGTGGAATCTCACAGACTCCCACCCTATACAAAAAAGTTACAAAAAATGTAGTCATGTAATGGTGTAGAAATTGGTCACAAATACTTTGCATGGAATGATTTATCTACAACCAACAGACACCACCAGATGCTGGTGATCTTCCCTGCTGATGTTCTGCCAGGTCCAATTTCATTCAGTTGTGTCTTGAGCAAGTGAAATATTATTGATTCAGAATGGTTATTTCAAGGATTTTCGAGAACATTTATCCCTAAATAACTTAGGGTCCAGTTGGATGAAGTGCTTCTGCATGGTTCATGATGTTTTAGTACACCTCACCTGCCATCAGCAGACCATCAATAAAGACAAGTGAGCCAGGTAGCCTAAAGCTGAAGCCAAACATGACCAAGCCATAGCATAACAACCACCATTGTATCACTCTGGGAGAGACTAGTCTTTGTCTTATCTCTCAATAATACAATTTTACAGAACTTTCAGGCTCTTGTAGGTAAATTTTCTGTAGGTACTGTAGCCTGGATATTCTGTTGTGGTGGGTCACAAGGGGTTGTATCTCGTATCTGTCTGGTGGTCCCATTTGAAGTTTTGCTGGTTTACACTTCTGTGAATGGTAATGTTTTTCCACTTCTGGCTGATGCTGTGCTGGGCCATAAATATCACGGTTCCGTCAGATCTGTGCATACCTCCTGGAGAGCGTTCCTGAGTTGTTGCACTCTGAGGGGTTTTTCTTCACCACTGAAAATATTCTTCAGCCATCCACAATAAGGCTCATCCTTCGTCTACCACATGGTTTGCCAATATAACCAGCACTTTCTTCTTTATTTTTCTTCTTTGTAATGTACCACACAGTTGATTATGGCATGCCTAATTATTTGGCTATGTCTATGATTTTTTTGTTGTAAATTTGTTCACCTAATGATGGCCAGCTATACTTGTACTGACACTTTGGTTATCTTGTCAAAAAAGCTATAGACTCCAAATGCAAAGCATAGAATCAAAACTAGACATTTGCAGCTCTCTTGTGCATGCATTAACGTTGCAAACAAAAACACCTGCCTGATTAGAAACAGCTGAAGCCAACTCTCCAAATACTTTTGTTACCCTAAAATTGTTTTTAAAAAATGCACTGTCAGCATTCTTACATTGTAACAGTAAGAAAGCATAACAGAACAAAATATAATAGTATAACCAACTAAATAGTAAGATTTGAAAGACCTCATTAATTAATTAATGATAAGTCTTTAAGTTTTACTGGTCTTAACATAGTAGATGATTTCAGGTAAAGAAAGCAAACATTTTGATGTTACATTTTTGTTTCTGGGACCTTCAAAGAACTAGAAAATAGTTGTGTAGAAACCCACAGTAAGCTTATGTTATGCAATGTGTAATTATTACTGTGACTATAATATGATCTTTCAGACATTAATTAAGCCTTTACATAACTTAATTAAAGCAGCGCCATTTTCCTGAGAGTAGTTCTCTGACAGCAAACAGGGAATTTATACATGCGCAAAATCTGATACACACATGCATAGAAGCATTCATCTTTCAGTCTGGCAGACTCAAGATACAAAAAAAGATGTAGTCCGCATCACCTCCCTAAACGTTCAAAACACATTCAATGTGACATTGTATTAATGGAGTTCAAGGGAGTTAACATCAATGATCTCCTTTAACCTAATATAGGCTACTGCACAAGCGCAGTCAGACAGTTTAAATTGCTGAATGGCCCCTAGGCCTACTGTCAGTCTGTTTTGTTTACCTCGATCTCCTCCGCACGTGGGGGGGGGGTTCTGGCAGATTAGCGCGCGCAGAGCATCACAGTGTTAACGCGCTACGACAACAACAGTGAATGAGCGAGCCACACAGGCAGCTTAGAATACCGATTTCCTCCTCATTGTTGGTGTCTGTTAGTTTTGGAATCTCTGAACTGAAATCATCCTTAGGCCGCTGACCATGTCTCTGTCAGGCTCACAGACTCCAGAGGACACCTTGTACGGTAAGGGTTCACACGGGTGTTTACTTAGTGTCAAATCTGAAACAGGATTTATTATTGGGTTGCAAAATTGGTCAGTGTTTGTTGTGGTTCTAACTATGGAAAGTTGATAAAACTGCCCTATGACAACGATTTCACTGGGTTTACCAGTGGGATGCACTGTGTTCACTTGTTTTTCTAGGTTAAAATATTTAATAAATTATTATGAGAAAATTCTGTCAAGTAAATAACATTGTTGATGTATAAATTATGTTAATCCTTGTTTGGCCTATGATACACATTTTTGGTAACAATCAATTAATGATGAATGCACAGTGACCTCATCAGTTTGTTTACCACACTTGAATGACTGAAAGTGCAACATGTGTTGGTAGAGCTGTTAACCGTGATGTGTGTATGTTATGGATTTAATGCACGAGAAAAAGGACGCTAGCAGGAGAAATGTAACCCAGAGGGCTCCATTTTTGCCAGAAGTTGGTTATTGTGTAAACGGGTTTCATGACTCACCTGTTTGTATCTCGCTAAGCCAATTAAGCCCAGAAGATTTCCCTGAAGCTTATACTGTTGCCTACTGTACCGTTTGTTTATAGGCTCCACAGTATGTGGGGGATGTTATCTCGCTGTCAATATAGCACAACGCATAACCACATGGGAATAATAAACAGGCCGCGCTTACACAGCCTCATAAAGTCGTAATATCACATCTGTGACTTAACACTCGTGTTATATAACCCTGATTGGCGTTGCTTCTAAGGACGGGTGCTAGACTATTGACACACTTTGGATGCTGCTGCAATGCAGCCTGGTCAGCACACACACACATACACACACACACATACACACACACATACAAACACACACACACACACACATACACAAAGAGATAGAGAAGGCTGTCAGCCAGTGGTTATGTCAGAACTCTCTCTCATTGGGAAGAAAACTAGGGCAATGGCACAGAATCCCCTCTGCCCCCCCCCCCCCCCCCCCCCCCCCCCCCCCACCCCAGTCCACTGTTTACAGGGTCTCTCACATCCCTAAAGCGAAGAATAAAGGGGACAAGACAAAAAGGGGATGAGAGGATGACTGTTGAGAGCAAGTGATGATGTTTATATGCATGCAATTCAGTGAGACAGAGTGAAGGGGGAGATTGAAAGGGAGGGAGATGAGAGGGAGGAGGAAAAGGTGGCTAATCTCATACAGAAATAAGATCTTACATAAGTAGGCCCTCTGCCAGCCTGTCTGTGGTTGGCTCTGTTTGTTTGTGTTGGTGTGCGTGTTGCTGTGCGTGTTGGTGTGCGTGTGTGTCTCACCAGAGCTAAACCAGGGACCTGAGAAAACACACCACATTGTCACAGATTTGCTGATGTCACCTGAAGGTCATTAGTGGTTGTCCAAAACCGCAGCACGAAGAGAATGCACGAAAATAGACACATCCAAGAGGAATCACACAGCAACAAGTAACTTCTCTAGTTCATTTAGATGGCTAAACTCTGATGTGTTATTGGTTTCTGAGTCAATTAGACATGACGATTATAAGCTTATTTTGTCTTTTCACAATGTTAGGCAGGTTAGCCGGTTAACTCATTGACCCTGCTTTGCACTCCTCTGCATTACATGTCCTAACCTAAGGTCATCTGCTGCAGAGATGGACAAGCAGCGGACAATCACTCAATCTCTTTAGATAAGGCTACGTTGGTCTATATTTAGTCTGCTGAATCTTACCTCACATACATGGAAGGTGGTTGATGGGCAACGTTGCAATGTCAAATGTTCATGGTTTGTGAAGGCAAATTCCAGAGTTTGGCTTTGTTAAGTTATTCTGGGATATCAAAAATGATTATGAGATTATGAGATAACTGAAATCCAGAAACTGTTCAGCTTTCACAGTTGGCATGATTCAGAGGAAAATATGCCAAATACTGTGAGTAAACACCATTAAAAGTAAAGACACCTTCATAGAAAGGCACCTATGAAATACTAGTTTAGTAAAACTAGTTTCAAATATAACAAAAGGAAAAAAAAATCATTAGACCACTGACTAAAGATATATTTATATCTCCAAACTGTCATACTATTACTAGTACTTCCAAATATTTGTACTCAAGCTGCGTTTTCACCACAGGAACTATACCCAGGAACTAGGAACCTTCCAAGGAACTCACTGCGCTTCCAACGCAGGAACCAGGGACTAGAACCAGAAACGAGGAGCTACATTTTAGTCACTCACTAACCCACTGGCAATATTACTGAGAGGCTTCTTGTCTGTCCACTTCTCCTAGGGTCATGGGTGGAGCTGGAGGAGCTGATATCAGCGGTGAGCAGCAGGGAGAGTGTGACAGGACAACAGGACATAGCCTCCTGGGCCCTGCAGGGGGAGCTGGAGAGAATCCTACAGGAGGCACAGCTCGAGTGTGAGAGGAGTAGAGACAGGTCAGTAGACACACAAACAGTAAACAACGCTCCATTCAGCTTTTGTTCTCCGTGTCTCAAGTCAGAGTCAAATCAGCCGTGCTGTTGCGGGATGGGAAAATGTTTGTTTACCATGCCAAAGCAATGCAAAACTGTGTGTCCATCTGGTGTCACTGAGAACTGGAGTCCTGTTGACTCGGCTGTTGTGTCCAGTCCTCCACAGGTGGGGACCCCTCCACAAACTGCTGCCACCCCTCCTCACAGTGAAGGAAGCAATAGCAGCACAGACTGTGTGACCATACAGGTAGGAAACACACACACACAAGGACCACTAGGAGAGGGGGCCCCAAATAAAATGTTGACCAGGGCCTCCAAAAGGATAGAGCCGGCCTTGGCTGAATTGTACATTACTTTTACACTAGCTGGCGACTGGTTGATATCAACCTTTCTTTCCCTTCTCTATTTGTTCCCCATCGTTTTCTCCGCCTTAGTCCGAAGAAGAAGGGGACAGGAGGATTAGCTCTGAGTGGGTATGGGACTGGTCCAGTCGGCCCGAAAACCTGCCACCAAAGTGAGAACCTATTCATAGAATTCCCAGACTTATCTTTTCAGTGACCTTAAATTGATCTTGTTTCAGCGAATCTTTTCACCCCTAGTTGCACTAGAAACACATTATTATACACAAACATAACTGCTTAACAAGCACTTTGGTGGATTTGCTAGAGTGAATTTAGTCATTTATATACATAATAAATTAAACTGTGTACAGAACCATTGAAATGTGACGGGCTGTTCTTTTCCACTGAGATGGATGATTGGCTCACACAGTGTTTGACTTTCTTTTTGCTAATGTGCGCTAATGTGGAGTGTATATAAAAGGTGCAGCTTTTGTTTAGTATGTAAAGGCTGAAATCCAGCCTTCACATACATAAAATCAAGTCAAACCTTTCTTCTGCTTTAATAAGATCTTGTAACTAATACTATTTAAGTGATAAAGACATGGATAATTCCCCTGAACAATTATCCAAAAACGATCAATGCCTTGGATGGAAGTGTGCACACCTTACCACATATACTTTATGGAAGCTACTTTTGTTTGGATAACAGCAGTAAGACTATTTGAATGGGTCTTTATAATCATACCACACCTGGATTCAGCAATTTCATCCCACTCTCCTTTCAAGGTTAGTTCAAGATCGGTTGGACTGTGAAGGCGGATCTCCTGTGTGCCAATGTTTTTAGGTTGGTCCACAGATTTTCAAAAGATTTGAGGTCTGGACTCTGACTGGGCCATTCCAGGACATTGATTTTCTAAAGGTTTGAGGTCTGGGCTCTGACTGGGCCATTCCAAGACATTCATTTTCTGAAGGGTTGAGGTCTGGGCTCTGACTGGGCCATTCCAGGACATAGATTTTTCTAAAGGGTTGAGGTCTGGGCTCTGACTGGGACATTCTAGGACTTTGATTTTCAAAAGGGTTGATGTCTGTGCTCTGACTAGGTAATTCCGGGACATTGATTTTTCTAAAGGGTTGAGGTCTGGGCTCTGACTGGGCCATTCCAGGACTTTAAATTTCCTTTTATCGATTTCTTGGTTGACCTGCGTGTTCAGGGTGGTCATCATGTTGAAAGGTGAAATTCTGTAGCTTTCTTTCAGGTCAACAGTGTTTGGCCAATTCTTTTTGCTATTTCAAGCTATTTATTGTCACTTATATCCAGACCAGAGTCCCATTTCCAGCTAAAGTGAAGCAGATCCATAGCATGATGCTGCCGCCACCCTGCTTGACGGTATGTAGTGAATACTTTGGGTGATGTGTATTTTCAGCAAACATCTTTTGGAATTGAGGCCAAAAGTTTCTCATCAGACAATAATACTTTTTAAAGATTTAGAACTTAGAATAGACTTATACAACTTCTTATTGTTTATTGTAGTTTGTTTTGTAAGAAACGGATTCTGTCTTGCCACTCTACCCGACAGCTCAGATATGTGGGAAACTGTAATATGCACAGAGTGCCCACTTCCTGACAGAAATTCCTGCAGTTTTTTAAATGTTGCAATTGGCCTCTTTGTCAAGAGCTATCAAGGAGACCGCGAGTACTGTTGTACATCATTTTTTTATATGATTGGTTAAATCTGAACCATTACAACACCCATTAAGTGTGTGCACACTTATGAAACCGAGTCACTGACAGTTTTCTTTTTGAATGCTCTGAAAAAGTATCTATTTATTTTTCACTTAAAAATGTGTAGTGACATAATCTTACAAAGTAAAAGAAATACTGATTTGTCCTGATACCAGTCTTTACATAAACATACAACACACTGTAAATAAGGGTATGTAAACTTTTTATATTCCATGTACATTCTCCTCATTGTATTGAGCCGCTCTTAAAATCTCAGGAGAAATTCATCAATATTATTACTGAGTGCATATGAGACCTTTTTTAAACCAAATGTGCCTTTGGTGTTGAACTGATATGGTCCCCCTTCTTTCCTTTTCTCTGCCTTCCTGTTCTTCCTGATCTGTCTGCGTCTCTTTCTTTGCATCTCTGCTTCTCTTCTCTAGGGAGTTTGTGTTCCAGCACCCAAAGCAGTCGGCCTCACTGAGTGTACGGAAGAGTGAGGTGATGAGGAGAGGCCTGTTCTCCTCTGATGTCCTCCTGATCCTTCTCCCCTCAATGCTGGCCTCACACCTGCTCACACTGGGACTGGGGTAAAATACAAACACACACACACACACACACACACAAACACACACAAACATAATATAGTAACCTATTATTTGCCCACCAGCACCTGATGCTCCTATTGCGTAAAACATGGATTTCTTTCGTAATGGCAGCAATCTGTTTTCATACAATCAGGTTAAAGTGCATAATGAAATGGCAAATTAACAATTAATGCTTTATTCTTGCTATCACTCATTATTGGCATATATTTCCCACTCCCTCCGCAGGATCTACATAGGGAAGCGATTGGCTGCCTCTACAACTAGTACTCTGTGACATGTGCTTCAGGCCAGCCCTCCCATTCGCTGACAGCCGGCCAATAGGATCACCACCCTCACCATAGAACTCTTGTTGCCCCCCTTTCTCCCTGTCATGGGGCAACTTAGGACCCAGACTTTCTTTACCATTGTCTCTCTGTCTGTCTGTCCACCGTTCACCAGCACTTAGTATGTCCGTCAGATGGTCAGTCAGTAAACCCAGCATCTGAATCAGAAATTTCCCAAGGCAGTGTATGTATGAATGTGTTTGTTTTTCAGGACAGGAGACAGCTCAACACCAATTTTGTTAATGATTCAGAATGAGGTTATTATTCCTCTCCCAGCAGAATAAGATCTCAAACTAACAATGAGAAATGAGCAATGATATGGATAATGTAAAAAGAGAGCATTGGCCACCTAAATACCCAATTAAGTTGTGAAAAGGTATTGAAATAGGGTACATAGCCTAGTGCAATGTGTAACTTTACAAAATCAAATTTTGGTGAACAAAAGTCAACAGTTTATATCCACCATGACTCCAGTCATCCAATTTCTGGTTCATAAATGCCAGAACTGTGAACCGTGGTGATTTAGTTAGCATTGAGAAATGGTTTATATATGGTTGAGAAATGGTTTGTCTAACATTAACGAATGCTTTGTATAACGTTGACAAATGGTTTCTATAATGGTCTTAGTGGTTCATGACGTGGTTGTGCTCTTTATCCTTTATTACCATCTGAATGTTGGAACGTTTTTGAACCATAACCCATTAAAATGTATTATTCACACAGCTCCACATGTCTGTCATCCATTTTCTATGTTACCTTTCTTTTTCTCTTTTTTTCTCCCGTATTTATTGTTTTTACCCTTTCAGATGTGGTAAAAAGCCATAATATAATAAAACATAACTCAAAAGTCAGATGTATATAAATTAACCCAGGTCTTCGATCATCTGTCGCAGTTGTTTGTGTGATGCCATTGTTTAAACGCAATACATTCTTATTTTGTCATACATGAGCGGAAACAAGGACTAACAGGCTGTTTCAGTAATGCTTTTTCTGGCAAGCCATTTATCTGTATCGTAAACTACAACATCTGTTGGCCATTTTACAGCTTTTCCATGAGAGGTGAATCATTGTGTATCAAAGTGATTATCTGGCAAATAATCACCTTGCTACTTCAGTATTACTTGTAAGTTTTAAGGTCCAGACTGCCATCACCCACACATTCACAGTTTTATAGGAGTGACATCATCAAGAGCAGACTGTCTATGTCCATCTGTCATTCTCAGTCCTCCTGACATCATTTTAGAAAGCATTTTGGTTTAACAAGAGTATGCTGACACGGAATCAAAAAACGACCTTCGTGCTTGTTGCTTTCCCACGAACCTAACACCAGCCACGTTTGTCCCCTATGCACCTTTTAACAACGAATCGCCATACAAATGTTTCTGTTTAGGGTAAACTGGCTCCATTAGTTAAGAATCATGGCTTTTAATCAATTACTAGGTGTTTGATGTGAAGGCTCCTGCTGGGCTAACAATGCTAGCCCAAACACATCGAGCTGACAGCACAACTCTAGGAGAGACTGTTTTTGGAAGAGAACAAAAACACCTGGGATCCATTCCCTGTCTTTTCTCTTTTTCACAGGCACACGCGTACGTGCGCATAACAGGCCGTCTGCATGGTTTTAAAAACAAACTACATTAAAGAATGAGTGCTACGCTTTTCACGGGAAAACAGAATTCCTGGATATTGTGCAGGAGGACCAGGTTTTCTTGAAGGGGAGGTCTAAACAGATGGTTGGACAGCGATCCCACCCTGTCTGTGTTTCTCTCACCGTCAGCCAGCTCACACAGCAGGCATTCACAGGTGGTGCAGGCTCTACCATAACCCCCTGTCGTCTCCAACACACCACCCACCCCAGCCCCCCGACATTTACACAGTCAATTTCAAGAAGCCCCATAGCCTTCTTCATTGCAGGGAGCTGTGTCGTCAGGGCATATTTACAGTATGTTCCGACAGTTTACGACCCTTCTAGGACACTTTGTTCCTATTTTGCATGCTTTTCAAGTAAACAACCTAGTCACGAAAACAAAGTGTGAAACGTCGATTTCACACTTAATGCCTCCAGACATAATCAGAGCATAGTAACAGACATTGGTGGGTGGTGAGTGTGGAGGAGTCTGCTATATTATAGTCTCTGGCTGAGCTCTGGCAATCGTGAGGAGAGGAGATTTAAATATGCCAGGTGTCATGTGGTAAGTGTCCCAGAGCAGGATTGCTAGGGGGTATCCAATTAAAAAATAAATCTTTAGACCAATGGGTAAAATAATGTTACTTAGGAAGATAATTCTAATTCAATTAAACATATGTTCCAAACACATGTCTCTATCATTATCCATTTAATTTATTTTTATTCTTATAGGATGGACCAAAGAGAAGAGAAAAAACTACAGAAAAATTGCATCTGAAAGGACTTCTGCATCAAATAACCTACTGCCCATTTCAGGACAGACCAGAATTTTCATTAATACTGATTAAAAGTGTTTGAATGCATGGGCGACAATGTTTACACATACAGTATGTCCCCTATTCCAATGAAATATTCTTGGTTTTAGTCACTGCCTCCCAGCATTGTCAGGTGGTCAAATACCATTCAATGCATAACGACAACTCCGAGAGGAGAATGGATGGGAGGCTGTTGGACAGAGTTGTTTTGGTGCATTCTAGCGAAACCTGTTGGTATGTTGTTCGCCTGTGAGCTCTATCGTGATTGTTAGCCAAGGAATGCATTTACCTCTGTTGCACATGTGCAGACAAGAAATTCCTGGTTGAACAAGTAGCGTGCAGCAAAAATGGGTCAAATGTTTCAAGGAGTAAGGTATTCTGTATACTATGTTAAGGGCTGTTGTTATACATGACTCAATGTATTGCAGTGTGTCTGGACACAGCCCCTAGCCATGACACTGTATATTGACCATATACCACAATCCTCTGAGGTGCCTTAGTTAAATTTAACTGCTTACCCATACCATTACAATAGTAAAATAATACTGACACTCAAGATTCAGGGTTCAAACCATTCCGTTTATAGTTTAAATATCCGATTTTTTATTTGAAGCAGGAGAAGAGAATCTAGGCGAGCTGTCTGGGACCATAATCACTAGGCATCAATAAGGAAAGATCAACTTATCTGGTTGGTTTTTCTTATGGGCTTTAGGTTTTGTCCACCGGTGCATTTTATCTCTCATTAGTACTGTTTTAGGTGATCCACCAGTAACCTGCAGATGGGGTTTTGCCCTTTCAATTGCCATCCCTCATATTTTCCAAATAAGATTAATTATTATTATTGATTCATAATCCTGATTAATTGTAACATTTTCGTTGTGTAAACAACGTCAACAGAGCTCAGGGCATTTTATCGTGTATTTTAAGTTATGATTTCTGAACTTTGAGATTTAGTGCTAATGATATGTTAGAGTAAGACCCCACTGAATGGTTCATCAACCTGAAGAATTATGTTTTTTGTAATGTAAAGAAGTGAAATTTCAATTCCACAGTGCATTGTCAACCTGTCTGGGCAGTGGCTGAACATACAATTTTTTCAAGGCGTGATTTTACAATACCTCTTGGAACATTAGTGCTGCCATTATATTTATTTTAATGTAAAAGTAAAACTGCCATTTTGCTAATAAGGATCCGAAATTCTGACAATTGTGTGAAGAACAGAAATACAGCCAGCTACGAAATCCATTCATTTCCTGAAACTGTGCTTCAGAGAGAAATATTTCTCTCTTTCTGTAAAAGGCATTATCTTTCTGCCCTTTTGTACCGCCAGGGAGGAAATAGAGGTTCCAGTTTCAAACAGCTTGGTCCGGACTTAGGAATGCATTTAAATTGACATGTCATCCATGGCTAAACATTCAAACAAGGTCACCAGATAACGCCAATCCCCTCTCAAGGAAGTTGACTTCCCCACATGTGTGCCTTCATTCTCATCCTTAATTAATTTATCTTCAAGAACAATATATCTCAAAGTACCATCAAATATCACTAAACAAAGAAGCCTGGGGAAAGGTAGTTCTGGGCATTACATTCCTAGAATTACATTTAAAAATCATGTTGTCACATGTCACAATCATTTAAAATTCAAGCAGCATTTGGATACTTTCCATTGTCCCTTTTTCTGACACTTTTTCTATCCAGTCTCAATATAATCAACTTTTTGCAAGCAGAAAATGTGCTGTAATTTCATTTGTAATTTTAAAGGAAAATTTAATCACAGTATTCTTAATGGTGATTGACATACACTGCTCAAAAAAATTAAGGGAACACATAAATCACACCTCAGTTGTCAATAAACAAAATAGATAAAAGACGAAAATCAATAATGTACATTGTGCAAGTTGTTGAGAACAAAATGATGTAACAACTGTCTTTTGAAAGCAAAACCCCCAACTAATTGAGGGCTGGATTCAAACTCACACCAAAAAAAGTAAACAATTGAAATCACAGGCTGTTCCAACTTGTGTGAATGTCAATATAGCAACTCGTAATGTGTTAAAAAGGCTGTCCTGTTTACCTCCCCTCTAGTCCCTACAATGTTGCATCGATGTTAGTTGGGTGGCATTGTTGCCATAACAATCACTGTTCACCAACCAAGCCGAGGGAAGTTTGCACACCAACCTCTCGCCCAGCCTGCATTTGCTCATCTGCAAACAGAAAGGTGAGCCGTTAGAAGATGCAAGCTACCAAACTCAAGTGTGGAATATAGTTTCAATTGTGGAATGCTGTGTGTGTATTTAAGGAAACACAAGCAATTCAACATTACATACAAGTCCACAACCAGTTGTGCAACAATAAAGAATGATAGACTGTGAGTGTAATCAGTGTGTGGTGGTCAAGAAGCGGAGGAATACAATTCGTAAACAGTAAAACATCTGTCTCATTCTTACCGGATGCCCTGCAGAGGATTAGAAAACATTTTGAAACAGCTTCACTGAATAGCGGTTGAGCTCATTCTCAATAAACTGCTCAGATGGGTGAGGGCTGACTAACCAACTATTTTTACATGGTCCTTAGGGCTGGATCTCTGATCAGCTGCAGGTAGGATGTCTTTGCCTACAGCATATGATCCTCTTCGGCCCAAGAGGCAGAGGACACTCTCTGCATACCTTGCAGATTAAATCCTCACAGAGCCGAGCTACATGAGGCAGAGGTCGCTACCACACACACCAAGCCACCACATCTAAGATAATACACGGTACACTGTGGACCGCGGGGAGAAGCAGGGAGCTGAGGACCAGGAGCATTCATCACCAAAGAGCTCACGGTAAAGCCGGTTGCTGAACGTAAAGGATCGTCTGGATCCTGATACGGAGAGGATAAGAAGGGAGAATGCAGAGTTGTGCCGCCAACAGGAAGAACTGGTGACAGCAATGCAGGGGCTTGTGCTGCAGAAAGCAGAGCATCACAGTAGGGTTTAAGATCAGGAAATCTGGAAGTTTCTGACATAGTCACTCTTTCACCGCCAGGATAGAGAGCTCCAGACGGCGTGTCAACGCCTAGAATGCCAACCTATACCCTCACAACCACCCTCTCAATGTCAAATAACCGGTGAGTTTGAGGATGTTGAGAAATAAGACAGGGATGGGGAGAGACAGGGGGATCTACTCACCCCTATACTTGAGGACAACAGTAGTCAGCTTAGTGTTGGTCCCTGAATGGCACCATACAGATGGTGTGATCGGAGAGCCCCTAGACAAGAAATCCCATATCCAATTGAACAAGTCTAAGTCCAAGCTAAGGAGACCACTTGGGCTATCTGTCGGTAACTTCCACGTGACCACTGGAACCTCAAGACCTTCACAGGCATATACCCTATTCCACTGAACGACACTACGTTCACCAATGAAGAGGACTCACCAACCCCAAAAGAGCAACTTGGAGCTTCTATGCCTCAGGTGTTGTACACAGCCCTGGTGTCTCTCAATCAACAACTCCACCACGGCATCGTCAAGCGGGTGACTACCTAGCAAGGCAGTCGAATAACTCCCCAGGTTGATGGTTGTCCCCCCCCTCCTGCAGGAAAAGACATACAGGAGAATGAAAGTCACAATCCCAGACCTTGAACATCCGAACCCAAGAGAGTTCTTGCAGTTGAAGATGTCACTAGGGAGCTTCCTTCCATCGGATACCACAGAGCGGTTCAAGTTCCAGATACTTACGGACCATCTGAAACTGGAAGAAGCCTTGCTCATCGCTGACTCTTTCTGTAACTCAGAATATCCTTTCACAGACATAATGGACACTTGACCAGCAGTTTGGACAGACGCTCCAGCTAGCTCTTCAACACATTGCAGAGCTCATGGACAGGCCCGATGTTTCCACTGGAGAAATCAAAGCCTTCTGGCTGTTTGCTTTGAGAAGGCGTGCCTTAGTCGGAATGCTACAGCAACTTGGTCGAAAGTGAGAATTGGAGCTGGACTGTGGATCCCACATCTGTGATGGAAACGGGTTAACTACCACACGACTTTAGGTGCAGCTTCCGGCGGTTTATCCATCCTCACAAGATCAAAATTTACTTGACAGACTGGCTGGAGTATGAAATCTTCATGCAGGAAGATAATACCAGGTCCTTCAGCAGCTCAAGAAGAGAGACCGTAGCAAAGGGCAAAGAACCACGCAAGGAGATCAGGTCAAAGAGTAAGACAGCAACCATCTTCTTTAGTACTGAGAAGAGGCCTTCCAATGTCAACACTACTAAGGAGAAAGATATGCTGTACTGTGCCTACTGTGACAACACCAGCCACTCTCTTAACCACTGCACCAACCTCCAGCGGCTCACCAAAGAGCAGAAGGGGAGCTGGATCGAGAAGAGACATGCGTGCTGGCATTGCGTGCGGGATCACCGTGCAGCTGAGTGCAACATTGAACGCCACTGCAAGACCTGCACTCAACGACACCTCCTGGTCCTCCACAAGGTCAACGAGTGTTTCCAATTGCAGAGCAATCCGAGACCACTGTTGCTGCAGCCTCACCCACAACTTCCTGTCTGCTGATCACCGCCACTGAGGTCCTATTTATAGACCGCCGACCAGGAGACCGAAAGGTACTTCTGAAAGTCAGCAAGGTTCTGCCCAGCATGGAGTATGGAGACATATGCAATACTAGATGATGGGTCAGAACACACCATCCTCCTACAGTCAGCAGCTCGTCTACTTAGGCTCACTGGCCAGCCTGAAGACTTTACTCTTCGAAGTTATTCCGGATCCACCGTGTGTTCACGGCTCAACAGTTAGGTCTGTCAGTGCAGATCCAGTCCCTCCAGAAGAAATATCTACATCTGAAAAATGTATCACTGAGGTTCAACCAGTGCTTCTCCTTGGATCTGACTACTCTCATTTGATAACACCAGTGGAAACCGTCCAGCTTGGCCCTCCTGAAGAAGGCCCAGCTGCCATCATGATGCTCCTTGGCCGGACCTTGCAGTGTCCAGCACACGGGCTGAAGCACAGCTGTAACAAGCAGCAGCGCTTATTCACTTCCACTCACCCACAGCCCAATGACCTTTACGGCCAAGTAGAGAAACAATGACAAATGGATGTATTGCCATGGTGGAGTGAGAAGCTCAGGACCAGATCTCGTCAAGACAAGGAGGCTATTGACCTGCTGGAAGCTAAGACGGTGATAGTTGCAGTAGATGGGGAACAACACTACGCAACCCCTCTCTGTATAATCCAGAGTCAAATTCCTCATGGGTACACATACTTGGCGAATAAAGCTGATTCTGATTCTTGTGAGTCAAGAATATGCCCCTGCTGAGAGCCCCAAAGGAGTCTGTGCTCACTCGGTTCAATGCCGCAGAGAGACGTCTGGGGAAAACACCTGAACAGGCTACCGCCAATAAAGCAGAGATTCAGAAAATAGAGCAAGCAGACTATGTTGCCAAACTAGCTCCAGGGGCAGAAGAAGAAACCGTGAACAGCTGGTTCATCCCACACCCCATGACACATCATAATGGCAAGAATCACACAGTATTCAATTGCTAATACGAATACAAAGGGGACAACATGAACAGCCACTTCCAGGACCTGTGTTGGGCACCTCTCTCGCCATACTCTGAGAGGACAGAGAGCACACAAGCAATCAGTGGGTACATCCAGAGGATGTTCCACCAAGTCAGGCTCACCACAGAGTATTGGCTAGAGAGGCCATGTCTCGTCTCTGTGGAGAAATAGAAATAAAAAAGTCTGCACTTTGTGGCCTTATCACGCACGAGACAGATCCAGTCCCCTATGACGTTAGCCCATTTAAGAACTTATCAGAACTTCTGGAGGTAACCGCACAGGCACTGTGTCGAGTTCAACAGGCCTGCTTCATCACAGAGGTTATGCATCTGACAGTGGACAAATCTGTTCCCTCCAGTAGTTGCCTGCTCACTCTTGACCCCGAGCTAGATCAGACTACCTAGTTAATCCGAGTTGGAGGTCGTTTCGAACTGGTGGGGGTCCCCAGAGGTCCCCAAGATGACTGACTCCTTGGTTAGGCTCTGGTTACACAAACCCACCTTCTATTCTACTGGCGTGGACAGTTTGGGACCATACATTATGAAGATAGGATGCCGCAATGAGAAGAGATGAGGAATTGTCTTGGGGGAAAAGTGCATGACCACCCGAGCGGTTCACCTCAACCTTCTGTCTAGTATAAACATTGACTCGTTTCTGATGGCACTTATGTGTTTTGTGTCTCGAAGAGGAAAGCCCTTTGAATTGCTGTCTGACCAAGGCACCAACTTCAAAGGAGGAGAGCCTGAGCTGAAGGAAGCTTTTGAGGCACTCAACCCACAGCTATGTGAACAGCTGGCCAGCCAGCAGATCCAGTTCATCTTTAACACACCAAGTGCTCCCCTCTCAGCCTGAACTCAACCTAAATGTAATTATTTTAACTTGTACTCTTAATGTTAGCACTGCACAACCAGAAGAGGATTGGTCTCCCCTCTGAAACTGTTTCCTCTCTAGGTTTCTTCCTAAATGTTGGCCTTCTAATGGAGTTTTTCCTAGCCACTGAAATTCAACACTGTTGTTTGCTCCTTGGGGTCTCAAGCTGTGTGTTTTGTAAAATAACTTTGTGACAACTGCTGATGTAAAAAGGGCTTTATAAATAAATTTGATTGATTGATTGACAGAAAAGGTTCTGATGACAGTCCTCATAGAGATTGAGGGGATCCTAAAAAATGGAAAATAAGTGGGAATGTTGTTTGTCTAATACATTTAATTTCACTATAAAATGTACATTTCCAGATGGCATTTAGGCACCAACAACTTAAGATGTGCAAAGCAAACATTGGGTCAAGAGTGAGATAACCAGGTTTCATTTCAGTCCTGTAGCCAAGCAACTTAGCAACCACGGCTTTAAATTTTTTACCAACCATTACTCTAAATGTAATTCCTTTTCATCCCTCTATTTGATGAACATCACAAATTAAAGTTGAACACTGACAATTTTGTAGCTGTATAGTAAATGTGTCATTGAACCTATGAAGATCTAAAAGCTTTAATATTTACAATGAAATCCACAATGTTAATATTATATACAAGAATATGTCTTTTGGATGCATATTTAAGGAAAGTTTTGATTTGATGAATAAGAACTGGCATGATAAAAAGTTATGTAATTTACACACACTAAGATATAATATTTAAAAGTAAAAAAATAGAAAAAGGTTCCGTCTTTAACTTTTACAAAAAGGTTCTTCTGAGAGCGTTTCAAGCTGTAAATGTTGTGCCGACCGGACATTTTTTCACATGGCTGGATTTGATAAAGTTGCTCTAACAACTAGCCTACATGCCGCATTAATGTCTATGAGTGTAAATTAAAATAGTGTCCACTCAGGGAGACACCTCATTGATCCAGCCCACTTCTGGATGCCCTGGCAACACAACACGGCATTATTACTCTCTGGATAACATAAACGCCAGGCCTTTCCCACACCTTGTGTTCATTTTCTTTTGATCACATCAGCGGCTGTGCACAGTCAGCACCCTGAGGTGAACACAGGGATGAAAGAGATTCCTTCATTGGCACTAGTTTGTTGTGGTGTTTTTGCCCCCTGACATTCACCAAGACGTGCAGGCAGCAGGCTTAATCAATAGCGTTGCCAGACTGTAGACAAACTAGCCAGAATTGTCTGTGTATGTAAAATACTAACAGGTGAGGATCTTTTATGCCGTACTCACTGAGAATGGCTATTTTTAGTTGCATTTATGATCGGGGTAACCAGTTAGGTTAATGGGTATGGAGAACAGGATTTCCAATGTAGATGTTGTAACTCCCTAAAATGTAATCCAACTGTACTACTATTGTGTGTGTAACAGGGCCCGAATATGGAACCGACTAATCAACGTCATAATAGTTTCCATGTGCTGTCTCTTCTCTCTTACTTCAAATGTATTCCTAGCAGTAGCCCGTCATCTTTTCTGTGGACTGGCAAAGACTTCTATGTACTGGACCAAGTACCTCAGCACTCTAGTAAGTGCCATTTTCAATTTAAATTAATTGGTATCCTGTACAATTCCAGGCCAGACATGCTTGACCCAATGAGACATAATATGAAAAATGGCTTTGTACGTAATGGTTGAATTATTTGCTTAATTTCATTCCCCCTGTCCCTATGTATCTTTCCAAGTTTCCATGTTTTTTCAAATGTTTTGCTCAAAAACAGAACAAATCAAAAACATTAAAAAAGAAACGTTTTTCTACCAGAAAAGCTTTTTAATGTTTTACTTGAGTGCTTACACCACATCACCAGACCACTTTTTACGTAAGTCTGTAAATATATGAGAATTATAGAATATTGAGTTTAGTTCCCTTTTATTAATGGGCACCTGTTTAGTGGTGATCTTTTAGCACACACGATGTTTGCAAAAATTAAATAAAAAAATTATGATACAATTCTGTCAGGAAAGCATATGCTAGTTTGTAATTAACACTTCATCAAAAAAAATGTGGTGGAAATCTACCAGAAGATTGCTTCACATTAGTATAATCGCTAATGGTGACAAAGTTCTATTCAAACAAAAGGCTCACACAAAGATAGGAATGGATCACATGAAAATATATTTGATGAAAGAGAGTTTAATTAGTTTTCATTTTTAGAAAGATTCATTTTCATTTTAGAAATGGATACTTTCTTCATGTATCCCTTACTATTAGAAACTTGATCTCCCAAAATAACAGCGGGTTTGGTCCTCACATCTTGGGTCTGACCATTCTTTAAAGTGTGACTTTAGACAAAGACCAAACAGAAACTTGAATTCTTGCAGCAAGAAAAAGAGATGAAGAGAGATAAAGAGAGAAAAGCAGAGTGACTTGTCCACGAATGAAAGGGATGGCAGAGAGAAAGAGACAAATACAGAAAGACAGCGAGATGTGCAGACAGAGAGAGAGAGATAGTGTGGGCGAGTGGGTCGAGGGTGGGGGTGAATGGTGTATGTTGAGGATGGTGAGTCACTGAGATCATGTACATTGTGAATGTGGCCAGTGTGCAGTTTGTGGAACAGCTGCTGGCTAGTCTGTGGGCTGACAGGATGGGTCCATCTGGTGAGAGCATTACCTGGCTCCTCTTACCACTGTCTGAGAGGAGGCCTCCATTAACTAGTCTTTGGCAATCTCCTCTGAGAATAACAGTGGCGCACTGAAGGCCCTGTTGTTTTTGAAAAATGTTTCCCGCTTGCATATAGTGTAGCACGATCTGAGGATACCTTGGTACCGTAGCTACACCTACATCGTAAATCTTGCGTTGTAATTATGCTTCCAGGAAAAGCATTAAGTATATGTTACAATGTCCACAGTGGAGGACATTTTAAGTGATTTCACAGGCAACGTTATTGGTAGGTAGACATTCTGGGCAAGCATATAAAAACGGTTGGGTATGACTGCATACAAATTCAGCTGTGATCAATCTATTTGACATCTCAGTTCGCAAAGATTGCTGAAACTCAAGGACATGTCTTTTGAAAAGTCTAATAGCCTGGTCCACCACCCATGAACTTATTAGCTATTTAGACACTCCAAAGGCACAGAAAAATGACTCATTGGTAAGAACAGGTTTTAGCGAAGCAGTTGACAAGGTCAAAGTTTTTTCTTTTTTCAAAATTATCTTTGACAGGATTATTAAGCATCTGAACGGAACAACCTAATGTGGGGTTGCCCAAGGGATCCTCACCGACCCTAACCTTTATTGGAAATATACAGATGACATTAATCTGATTGAAACCATCCAAGTGCAGCAAACACAATCAATGCTAAAGCATCCAGACAAACTGCCTGTGTGGAGAGCATCCCACAATACGCTCGTCAATAAGGAATGTGCAGCGACGTACATCACATTCTCTAAAAAACATCTTGCTACACCACCTGTCATCATCATCTGTGTCACCCTGTCAAAGACATCCAAGGTCAGACGCCGTGTCTTGTCCAGACACCCGGGTTCACACCATGACCAAAGATGCTGGAAGCTGTTTCTTCAAGAGTGCATTCTGTGGTTCTCTGAAACCGCAGAAAAACTACTGGGCATCTACATTGGCTACGTGAGATGAGCTTTGGCGTGTTCTGTCCATGTCTGGCAGCATGGCCTCACTTGAATCCCTGAATTCTCAGCCGGAGTGTGTCCAAAAAAAGACCCGACATAATAATTCTAGGTAATGCACAAGCTACCAGAAAGCACTTGAAACCTTCCAAATCACATCCCAGAGAGCAGACGGCAGCAGATACGCCTGACATTTGATAAATCCCTGCAGAAATACCCAGTTTGCAGACTGGCTCCACTGAACCAGACAGCAGATTACTGGACCGGTAACTGGCAACAGCCACAAACTGATGTCTCCCCTTCTATCCTTCACTAAACTGATCAATGCACACAGCTTATAGCCCTGGGTGCACTAGAAAGGACTTTTCTAAAGCCGCCACCACAAACGCTGTAGGATAGTGAGTTAGTATATTTTTTGAACAATGCATTATATTAAACATGTTTTGGTAGTTTAAAGGAATGTACTTATTGATAACTAAATGATTGCTCTATAACTCAGCCCATGACAGCATATGCATTAAAACGTACTAGAGCAACAACCCAGAGCAGCCACAAATGGAACACTCCAATCACACTCCCAGATTGCAATAAGCACTTTCCCTTTAAATACTTCACTATACTGACCAATGCACACACCACATAGTCAATAGGCTTTAGAAATGTTTTCCAATGGCTATTTTTTAAATTTGCCTCCCCAAAATGTGTCTTTGTAGTTTTGCCGTCTACTACTACCATCACTACCACCACCACTGATACAACTAACACTACTACTACTACTGACACTACTACTACCACCACTTCAACCATTACTACTACCACCACCACTACAACAACCATTACTAGTACCACCACTGCTACTAAAGCTACCACTACTACTACCACTACTAATACCACTACCACTACTACAACCATTACTACTACCACCACCACTACCACTACAACCACAACAACAACTACTACTACAACCACTACTACTACAACCACTAATACCACTACTAATACTGCTACCACTACCACAACCATTACTACTACCACCACCACTACCACTACAACCACAACAACCACTACTACTACTACAACCACTACCACCACTAGAACTACTACAACCATTACTACTACCACCACCACTAC
>JACXGJ010008935.1:0-25638 GCA_016801105.1 Esox niger
GTTATGTATCGGGTGGCCTGGTTATGTATCGGGTGGCCTGGTTATGTATCGGGTGGCCTGGTTATGTATCGGGTGGTCTGGTTATATTTAAGGGGGTGGTCTGGTTATGTATCGGGTGGCCTGGTTATGTATCGGGTGGTCTGGTTATATATAAGGGGGTCCTGTGTGTCTGACCTGGCCATCAATCTTCAGGTAGCCTGTCTGTTTCATGATCTCCTGCAGCTTCTGGTCTATCTCCGCACTGAGAAAACACAGGAGAGGCACACGCGAAGTTTAGGTGTGTCATTTGGCACGTGTGTGTGTGTGTGTGTGTTGGCACATGCATGATGAACATACTTCTCAAGGCTCTTCACTAGCCCGTACTGTGGAGTAGGCAGATTGAGCATGTGTCGTGGGCGGCTGGGGTAGGAGTGGTGCTGGGGCGAGCTCTCAGAGGACGAGGAGCGACTCCCACCTCCGTCGTTAGCGAGGGGCAGCTGGAGAGCTGAGGGGGAGGACATGAGGGTTAGACAGAAAAAGATAAACGGAAATATACGTACAGTAACCATGGCATCAGTCCGATTCTGGTTTAGCAAACGTCTTGGTCAGAAATAGACTGGCACTGCCCAGCTCTACCAAGCTAGTGTGACCAAAATCAACTGTGTTGCCTGGAGAAAGTTTACCTAGCTACTGTTACCATATCAGATTAAGTCCCTAGTCAAAGTTGACCAATCCAGTGTTACCATAATTTAGTTAATATGCATAGTGAAGTCTACCAAGCCAGTGTTAATGCGACTACTGACATTTTACAACGCTAGTGTTAATGTGACTACTGAAGGTCTACAGATCTTCAGATTTTCCAGTCCATTTAAAAAAAAAGTTGGGATTGTAGAGAGAAGTTAATATAAAATACAAATTATGATTGAATGTGCTTGTCTTCACTTGCAACAATGTCGATATGTACATTATTGTTATATTGTTTTGCATTATACATTTCTTAATTCTTACTAAATCGATGTCCTGTGCCAAGATAACACTGTGTTATTCAGTGCATTTGATAAAATAAACTTTGAACTCGAACCCAGTTACTACCAGACCAAGCAAACGCACAGACTATCTGGTGGATACCGGATTGAACATTTTGCAATGAATCCCTTTTTGGACCAGATTTCAAGGCAGCAACATATGAAGACTATAAGAAAGTACAACTAGGGTGTGGAAGCCAGATGGTTCTGGTACACTAAGATCCCATTAACTCCCTTTGACCGACGAGCTATTCAAAATATACTGAGTGCTAAAGGCCTGCTTGTTTATCAAATTCAGCACCCTTTGATTTCATGGTCTAAGCTATTCCCTCTCAGTTGGTAAATGTTTTGAGTGTCTTGCACACGGTGCCCTAGTACACTACTGTGGATCAAAGCCCTAATCAAATGTAGTGCACTATAAAGAGAATAGGGTACCACTTGGGACCCCTTGTTTCTATAGAGACTACAAATAGAGAGAATGAAAGCAGTCCATGCTCGATTTGACCTTGACTGACAGATCATGCCAGTGGAGTCCAGTCTTGAAAAGAGTGGAGACCGTCTGAGAATGTTTACGGACCACCACACTAACAAGACATTCCTCAGGAAGGAAAGAAGCCCCTTTGCCCATATGTTAGCAAGCCACAGGTGGACCATTCACATCCAACTTGAGGTTGCTTTTATCAAGTTTCCCATTTTCCCTATTTATTTTGACACCAAAGGGGAAAAGTGTTATTGTTTGAAAAGGAGACAACACTTCTCAAGGCAGATAGAGAAGGCGAGAGGCAGAGCACTGAGCAGCAGAGACCAGCCACTAGTGTTAGCCGTGACCGCCATGCAAACACACAACACATTCAGACACCCGGTCAATCCGCAGCTAGCTAGCGGCACCATCCGGCATGGACACTGCTGCTGAACATCAGAGCTGTCAATTAACTTTGACCTCTGAAAGACACCCGGAAGCTCGGACAGGACTCCAACCCCCGCCCCCCAATTCGAAACTTATAAGTGGGGCCCCTTTTGTTTGTGTGAGGTTTTAAAATCTTCTTAAAAGCTTGTTTTGAAAGCCTTTTCATGGTAAAAAGGCAGCAACGCCAGGCAGCAGTTTCATATCCGAGGTTCACTTGTGGCCAGGACCTGCTTGCGGGAGAGAATTTGTTAGTGAGGGTGAGCAGTGGATTCAGGCAATCCTTGGTTTGGCTCAAACCAGACTGTCTTTCATACAGCTGGATCAAGACAGACAGCCACTTCCGAGTCCACTGGCAATCACAGCGCCACTGCACGGACCATGCCAGGAGACCAGGAGAGAATGCTTAGTTAGTGCACAAAGGACGTCATCTGAACCGGAGAACAAGACGGGCGGACAGGCGCACAACAGGACGGATCAGAGACGTAGTCGTCAGACAGCCGGAGCCACAGGGAAAAGAGAATGCCAGCTCCGACACATACAGAGGCCCGGGCTAGAGGGAAGACATGACAGAGATGGACTGAAGGGCAAGTCTCAAGACGTGAAAGGAGGAAGAGAAGTCAGTCAGACTCGGCCACAGCAGCGCTCCTGCAGACCAGCCTGTGGCGGGATGCTGGATTAAACTGTGGTGTAATAAAAACGTGCCGTGCAGGAAGCCACATGCACTGCAACTCCGCATCCAGCAAAACCAGGGGGTTAATAATATCCTCACACTCACAAACAGACCCAGGCATACACACTCCCTGCCCTGCCACTGACACTCACAGAGACCCAGGCATACACACTCCCTGCCCTGCCACTGACATTCACACATGGAGGAGGGACGGGAAAATGGAGGGAGAACGAGATTAGAGGGAAGGTGAGAGTGGCGACTAATCGCAAGGCAAACTAGGGATATAGTGCGAACCCTTCTTGGCTTTCCCACTTTGTCAGAATAGCTTGGGGATCATTTAAACTGTGTGCTAACTACTGTTGTGCCAGATTACTCAGATGATTGCATTTACATGACAAAAGCCTGCAATGCATTCTCCCACAAAATGTTTTCCCATTTTTTTTTACTGCAATTAGGTCTACATACTTGAAGGGTAATTTAAAAGGGCTGGTAATCCAGTCACTCAGGTTTGAATCAAACATTTTAAGAATGTGTATGTCGTTCATAGCTTTGGTATGTTCTAAGCCACTTAGGGCAAACTGTTCTCTAGCTGTTGAATGTGAGGATTGACATGGCAATGGGACAGAGAAGAGCCAGGGGAGGGATGAGGATGGTAGTGTGAGAATGGGGGTGTGTGAGGGGAGCAGTGGCAGAGAGGGAGAGCGATGGATTGAATGATACCTGCACGCTGGGAAGGGGCTGGAGCAGGACTGAGCTGGATCACGATGACTGGACAGGGAAGAGAAAATACACACACACACACATTACTGCACTGTTCACTGCCAGGTGTACACACCACACACACACACACCACACACACACACACACACACACACACACACACACACACACACACACACCACACACACCACACACACCACACACACCACACACACCACACACACCACAAACACCACAAACACCACACACACACGAAGGCTGGATTAGAGCACCAGTTTATATGTAGGGTGTGCAAAAATCAAATACTAAATATTGAGCTCAAAAAAATATATATCTTATACACCATCACACCACTTACATGCCTATAGTATTTTTTAATTCTGGTTACAATAGCAAACATCCCTGGGTTGAACCCGATGGGGAAGAATCAAGCAATAAATAAGTGAGTGTATAATCCATAGAAAGTAGACATGCAAAGTGCAAAATACTTCGATGGAAAAGTCCACAACTTGACCTAATTGTGACCACGTCACTATCAACATAAGCTTGGGCTGAGGACCAAAACCCAATATTACACGTAATACAGGAAGACGAAGTTAACCCGGGAGCCGACCTTCGTAGGCAGTAGCTGATTCTAAATCTGCACTGTTATTATGTGCAATTCCACATAATGTTGCTTTAGTGACTGACCTGGCAAAGTTACTAGCTAGCTGAGCTAGCTAGATTATGCTATAACATAGCTGGGTAGGAGCGTTCTACATTTTCAACATTATGACCAACACATGAACTCGAGGTTAAATAACCTTAACATCCCAAATAAAGAAATAGCTAGCTAATAGTTTGCCTAGAATAGGAGCATTGCATTTTGCAAAACAACTTGTTATATTGAACATAGTCCCATAAAAAAATGAATAACCGATAACAGTTATCTTAGGGATTTAGCTAGTTAGCAAAATAAAAACATTGCAATTGAGAGTAAACTAACATCAGCGGGCAAGCTTGTGCACCGAACTAATATTAACTATATAACGACAGCTAGCTTAACAAGCTATGCTATACTAACAACATTGACACTCGGTCAAAAATATATTCGAAGAGTAGCTACATATACATACATGCCATGTCTGCCATTTGAAAACGTATTCGAATAGATATGCATGTGTCAAATACTTAAGATACTAAGCTCACTGTTTCGCGAGAAATAAACACAAAAACAAATTGCCTGACGTACTGTAATGATGATGCGGCCTGCTAGAACTAGCTAGCAGTTGTAAGGACACAACACAAACAGTTTGGGATGTGTCTTCAAACGGGTTTTTTTCGGTTACAACGTCCCCTTGTTCACAAAGTTTCAAGTGTATCTTTATGGGAAATTCATTTACACGCATGACACCTCTGGTGAGGGCAACGTTCAGAGTTAAGAGTGTTTGTTTATTCGTGTAGCATGTTAGCTAGCTAACAGCAGGAGCATACGACTAGTACACCCCCTTCCCTCCCTCCGCCTCTCCTTTTGCTCTTTCCCGTCCTTTCTCCGTTACCGATTCACTGTTACTCTCCAACGGACACTCACTTGGCCTCGGACGTGAACGTTGTGGACTCATGTCGATATTGAGATCAATTCTTCTACGAGCTTCTTTATTTTCCTGCTTTAGTTTCTCCTCGATTCGGGAAAGTCTCTGTTCCAGCGACGACATCTTGAAAAATTGAGCACCATCGAGCGCAACCAGCAAGCTCTAAACTCCCTCTCTGGCGGACTATGGAGGCACGGTGGACACACAAATCGCAGTGCAGCAGTGACAATATACTACTGTATATACATTGTATGTAGGTATCATTTTCACGGAAAATTGTAGTGCATATTCTAAAACGTTGTCACGCTTTTTTGGCGGCAGGACACATTTTAAACAAAAAGTTTGCATATCAGTTGATCATGCATAAAGTTATATGACAGTAGTTACCTTTCCAATCCCGAACCCACTTTTCCCAATGTAAGGGTCAAGGTTCAAATTGTGTATTTGTCATTTGCTATTACAGGTTATGGTATTGAAATAAAGGTATACATCACATATCCACAATGGACTTCTCCAAAGCATATAACATTTCATTTTGAGTGATTTGTTTAACAAGAATTAGTGGCATGAATACGTTTTGGATTTTCTACATTAATTAAAATACGCTTTGTTGTATTTATTTTATTACGCTATTTCTATGCTAATTGGTCTATATTTCTCTGCGTACGTGAGGCCAAGTTGTTAATCGATACACTAGATTGAGCTGAAGTAACAATTTTTTCACGACTCGTTACCTAAGCAGTAATTTTTGGTTAATAGTTCATCTGTAGTATTCCGTTCATTCGAACCGAGATCAGTCGATTTTTACACGATCTCATGTTTCTTATGCCTCAAGATCATGTGTGGGCATCTTTTTGCAGCCATCAAAGTTTAAACAAACAATTTAAATGATACATTATGTCATTATTATTTTTATCATATTCGACCTTAATTTAGTTGTAACGTTAGCATTGGAACAAACAAAATGTATACTGGAAACAATACATGAATTAGACTTGAAATATTTTTTGCATGTTTACACATATAACAGTAATTTCAGGGTCTAGAAAAGCTGTTTCGATGTCTTTGTAAGTGTAGCTGAGAGTGTGCTGATGTTTGAGCCATAAAACACTTTACGATACCCGTTACAGAGATATCAAAGTAGTGAAAACCTTTTAGAAACCTTTTGTCTGCGGACACCTGATGACCAATAAATAATATATGTGGCCCCCACCCCCAACCAGATTGCCCATCCCTGCTCTAGATGCTCTAGCACTTCTAAGAACTATTGTATACATGTCCATAGAAAACAGACGATGTTGCCGCAAGCATTATGCCCACAAAAATAACTGATTGGGAGGCATGGGACATTAATGCATGTAGTTCGTGATTGCCACGCTAGATACAGATTTATAGAATCAAAACCGAGCTTTTGCGTACATCAAAAAGCGTTCAGAAATACTGAGACGCTCGATTTTATCGTATCGTTCATTTTCCGTTTATTAAAACTGATTCGAAGGGCTGGCAGCGCAGTGCTGCACATAACTGCCAGGATTCATTCACCTGGTCAGTGCTGCATCCAACAGCTGTTTGTTTTACATACGCAGAGAAAAATAAATCAAACCAGGTAGCAATTTCGAAACCTGTTAGGACGATTGAGTGCAGTAAATTAATTATGACATAAGTGCTGTCAATTAATCCCCTTCCCGGACACCAGTAGTGTTATTACAGGGCTGCCCAACGTTTATTGGAGCTCTATAATCCTGTGTTTCTCTTCAACCACAATTGGCTTGTAGAGAAAACCTCCAGGATGGAAGCTCAACAGGGACAGTTTTGGGCAGCTGTGATCTGTGACCTACCACCGAGGGAGTGTAAGTTTATACCAAGGTAAAGTTCTAAAAAAATGTTTTGGAACAGCGTGAGCTGCAAGCCCGGTTGTGGATGACGGGGTAATATCGTAATAATTAGCACATAGTTTAACAGGATTGTTTAAATTTTGAGCTCAAGGTTATTTAGGCCCAAATGTTCCAGCAGGCTACTTGCCAGCCCTAGAATACAAAACATGGCCATATGATCATACTTCAAAGCCAAACCACTGCACAATGCCTTCAGGAAGTTGTATAATTAATTAGAATCCATGACATTTAAAACGTTTTTTATCTACACACAAAACCCAACCATTAAAAAGTCAAATGGTTTTCTTAGAAATTAGAGCCAATTTATTAGAAAACCATAAATGAAATATCTTGTGTGTGTAGTTATTCAGACCATTTATTTAGTACTGTAGAAGCGGTCTTTTAAAGTCATCTTGGGTATTTCTGCTTTGCACACCTGGATTTGTGCAGTTTCTCCCATTCTTCCTTCTAGATCCTCTCAAACACTGTCAGAGTGGAAGGGGAGCTTCAGTGAACTGTGATCTTCAGGTCTACCCACAGATGTTAAACATTCAAAGACATGTCCTGATGCCACATGGCGGTGTGCTTTACTCAATTTCTTTCACACCAGCAATAGTGTTATTGGCATAAAATGCTTGGTTTCCAGAAAATTCCTCAGCAGTGCAGGCAAAAATAATACAATTCAATAAAGTAATATATAAGAAATGTAAACAAGAAATAAAATAGATAAGTGGTAATATCCATCAGTAATGTTTAGATTGTATCGTGTTGAAAGATAGTCTTCACCCTAGTCTGAGGTCCATTGCGCTATGGACCCAGTTTTCTTCAAGGTCCTCTCTGTATTTAGCTAATTTCATCCTACCCTCAATCCTGACCAGTTCATCAGTACCTTCCACTGAGAGACATCCTCAGAGCATAATGCTCCCACCATCATAGTACACTGCAAGAATATTAGCCACGTGAAGAGATACATTGTTTTCACCAGATGGGACACTTGGAATTAAGGCCTGACGGATTGAGTTTAGTCTCATCAAACCAGAAAAAACCTTTTCGAAAGGCCCGTTTTCGAAACACAGCACTTCAATAGATTCAATAGCATTGCATAACCGATAACCGGTCCCTGTAAAACTAAAATTTTTCCACAAAGGCTGCAACACTGATTGCAAACCTAATTTCCTTTCTAGTTTTTAGGTCATGGAGTGTGACTCCTAATTCCACATGTCATGGAGTGTGACTCCTTATTCCACATGTCATGGAGTGTGACTCCTTATTTCACATGACATGGAGTGTGACTCCTTATTCCACATGTCATTGAGTGTGACTCCTAATTCCACATATCAGACAGGGATGTTTATTCTACACAGGATATTTCTATTAGAATGTTGAATTTAAAAGCATCTCTGGTTGCTCAGTATAGCACTGCATTATTAAATTAAAGGTTCCCAGAACATTTAAAAGAATGCAGGTTGGACCATATGAAACAAAATATATTGGTCTGTTGATGGGAGACAACAAAATCAAACACATCAACTCACACAGAAGTTTTCCCGAAAGAATTTCTTTATAAATAACTATTGTATTTCCAAATCGCTTTGTATAGTCGTACACAAGATGAAAGTCAACATGATTCATAACACACCCGCATACAGAGATAGAAAAAGAGAGATACAATTTGTTTTTAACTTCTTCAGATTTATTGTAGGTGTAGGATGATTGCGCTTTTAATGCTGCGAAAACATGCTAGTCAAAACTCCGAAATGTTCGAATTGCCAACTGGTTAACGGCAGCACTATTAACTAAAAACCTGTCCCTAAGTAGGAAATTTTAGTTTCCAAGGTCCGACTAGCACACAAACACAACATTTGCTGTCATCTAAGGTCCGTCTTTCTATTTCCTCCATATTGGATCAAGTTAGAAGAACGGACTTATCCTGGAGGAGCATGGTTTTAAATTATTTGATGGATGTTTCCGTTTCATGCCACGGATGACATGAGTGTCTTGTGCATTACATTCTCTCTGTGTTTGTGTATGTGTCTATGTGTGTTGTAGTAGGTGTTTGAAACAACACATGCATCCTATGTGTGCGTGTTTGTGTACAAATATGGTCTAATGGCACAGGTGTAGACGGCCACACAACGTTATATAAAATTCACAGACTTGACCAATTGAAAGGCAACAGGATAAAATGCTAGAATATTCTCTGTTGCTTTTTTCAACAACTTCATCATAATAAAAACACAACCAACATAGTCACCATCACATATTTTGCCATAATGACAACAGAAATCCCATAACACAAAAGAAAAGTTGAAAATGACCACAACAGACCACCACTAGTGATCCGAATTCATCAGAAAAGAAATGTAATGTTTCTCATTACAGAACAGTGGCAGTGGTTCGTTACCCCTTTCCTTGACAAACACAAAACTAGCAATCGGTAACCTGACAGGTAACCGGTCACAGCGATGCAGAGTACATACAGATGATTCCACATCCTGTTCATTCAACCTCTTCCAAGCAACCGTTCCGATAGGTAACCGCAGAACTTCTTTTTCTCCTCATCCTTATTGCATACCAATAACCACGACTGAAGGGCCACACAAAAACAAAATCAACGGCATTTCTATGGAGCCCAGTAGAAATGTAAGGCATCGTATCCAACCCGCCACACCCTCTCCCAAATATTATTGGTTTTCTCACAGTAGGAAGGAGCCGGGGTTGAGGTCCAAAAACTTTCCGTTCAGAAAATTAAATACCGAGATCATCCTCTATCGTAGGGAGCAGACTACGACACTGACATAAAGGAAGACGGAAGGCAAACTTAAAGGGCTGACAGTGTAGCTGAAGGTAGGTACACGTGTTAAGAAATGTACTTGTAAGGAAATAGCCGATCGGCGGCACTACAAACCCAAAGTACACAGTCCCCAAGCCGTGGACACATTCCCATGGGGGAATCCACCTTGTACATGGCGGTCCGATTCGCGAAAACTGCCCTCAGCCCAAGATTAAGCCTGAGGGGACGAGTGAACTTTGCTCCCTTTAAGGGTCGATATCATCCACAGTTCAGGGAACACTTTAGTCACGTGTCTGACTCCATTGGCCACAAAGTGTCGAATTGAATCAACACAGCAACATTTTTGTTTCAGACGTCTTTAACACACTGGTCAGACTCCTTGTGATGTGAGTAGTTAGTGAACTCACGGTCATCACTCACTCTTGTTTGGGCAAGTGCAACTGCAGTCGGAGGTGACGATGTGACATGTTATTCAAAGCCTGAGAGTGTAGGGTTTAGGGACCATCTTCTTTGCTTTTGGAGTCCAGCCCTGGAGTGTTCCAAAGAGGGCGTGCAAGCTTAGAGGGTGTCCGCTTTTTTGGGGTCCTTTCCCCTTCAGGCTGAAAACAACGTGATTTGCCATCAACCACTTGTCTGCTTGATGGACAACTGACAGTTGTGTGAGATGCAGCTGCATTCTACTAAAAAAGACAGCCGCAAAGTGTGTTATAGTGAAACACTGATAGGGTTTTGGCCTGAGCCTGCATTCCTCCTGAATGTTTCACACCCCTCCACACACAGACAGATACAGGCTACACTACTGACTGACCCTTCTCAGTCTCTCACATCAATTCACAGTGTGGTGGTTGCAGGGGACCACCGTTGCCGACAGCCGTGACCTCCGACGACCCTCTGGCTACGACACTGCAGAGGTCACGAGCTCTGACCCCTAGCAGAGGTCAGAGACGTAGTCGAAGTCCCGGAAGCTGTCCTGGTCCTTGCGAGAGAGTGTGCGGGGCTCGCGAGGCGGTGTCAGGGCCGGCGGCTCGGTGGTGAATTCCTCGTCGAAGTTGCTGACGTCCTCCCGGCCCTTGATGGAGGGAACGAAGGGCGGGGGGAGCTTCCTCTGGAGCAGCGCCTCCCAGTCCAAACCCTGGAGGAGATTATGACGCAGAGAACAGAGGGATCCTGTAAGGATTTGGGCAGATACTAAAACAACAAACACAGGGAGATGATTCCTGGGCCAGATTCAAACCCACGCCTAGTTCAGTCAGAGTTGACAGAGAAACAAAACGGTGAAAAAGAAACCAAAAAGGTCTGATGACGTGACACACAATGTCAGGGACTTGGGACTCACCCTGAAGAACGGCTGTTTCTTCACCTCCTCAGCATCTTTCTCACCCGAGCCCAGTCTTCTTTCAGGGTTCCTCCTCAGCAGCTGTTCATTATTGACGTGCAAACACACACACACACACACAGACACACACAGAAACACACACATTACCACCACATCTCACGCAGACTTACCACAAGTATTCGATCATCATTGAAACAATCTGACAGTAATTTAAACAGAAGGTGTTTTACTAAAATAGCTAATGGGAAAGTTCATTCAGAATGTTTCCCTTCAATAAAGGTGATGCTGTTGTGACCCGCTAAACAAATAAAAATCACTACACAAATAAAAATCACTACACAAATTAATATCACTACACCGATTATAATCACCAGACAAATAAAAATCACTACACAATTAAAAATCACTACACAAATTAAAACCACTACACAAATTTGAAGGCAGCACTGCACCAGGGATGTGAGTGCGTGTGTTAATTACCCTTCTCATGATTCCGATGGCCTCTGTGGAGAGGAATCGTGGGTAGCGGACCTCGTCGTTGACGATGCTGTCGAACACCTCCTCCTCGTCGTCACCGGGGAAGGGCGACTAACAGACACACACAGACCGAAAGTTGACCGGCTGAGGCGTGACCGAAGACATATCTCATATCACCACGTCAGTCACACAATCCAGACGACTTGGAGCACATAACACCAAAACTTCCTTCAAGACGTCCGGTAAGGCACACAGCGGTTTGGTATATTGGCATTTCACCACACACCCCCAAGATGCCATATTGCGATTGAAAGGTTATGTCATACGGTTCAGCCAGTCAGCATTCAGAACTCCACCCCCTCAGTGTACAACTGGCGTAAACCGTTGGTCACAGTACAGAGTGTCGTATTAGCTATCCTGAGGAGAATGTCTCACCTCTCCCACCAGCATCTCATAGATGAGGACGCCGAGGCCCCACCAGTCCACTGCCCTGGTGTAGGAGGTGTCGGTCAGCACCTCAGGGGCCAGGAACTCCGGAGTACCACAGAAGGTGCTGGTCCGGTCCCCGTAGCCCATCCCTGGAGAACAGAGAGAACTGACTCATCACACACACTAACACGGGCAGACAGGAACAGGCGGGCAGACAGGAACAGGGGGGCAGACAGGAACAGGCGGGCAGACAGGAACAGGGGAGCCTACAGGAACAGGGGGGCAGACAGGAACAGGCAGGCAGACAGACACGCACCTTCTTTACACAGTCCAAAGTCAGCGATCTTTACATATCCATCTGTATCCAGAAGCAGGTTGTCTAGTTTAAGGTCTCTGGAACAAATCAAAGCATTTTGAATTGTTACAGACAGGGACGAAGGCTTGCAACGCTAGGGACATGGGTGTGAATGAAACAAACAGACGCACCAGTTATTTCAGCCTGCCCTAAAATGACTAAAATGCAAATGCAATAATTATCATGAACCCTCAGATTGGGGTGTGAAGAGTTCACTCACCGGTAGACAATCTTATGGTCGTGAAGAAACTGCAGACCCAGAACCACACAGGCTGAATAGAACCTACAGACAGACAAGCAGCGTAAGACACCTGTGAAAGTACGCACACACACACACACACACAGACACATAGACCCGCGAATGTACGCACACACACACACACACACAGACACATAGACCCGTGAATGTACGCACACACACACACACACACACACACTCACACACACAGACACATAGACCCGTGAATGTACGCACACAGCGCGAGGTTCAGTGAAGACGTCGGAGTGAATGTGCATCATGAGGTCACCGCCAGCCGTGTACTCCATGACGAAGCACACGTGCTCCGGGGTCTGGAAACACGCAAACAGGTTGACCAGGAAAGGGTGGTGGGAGACGTTGACCGTCTCAAAGATTCGCTTCTCACACATCAGACTGCCGTGGGAGGGGAGAGAGGGAGAACAGAGAGGTGAGAACCAGACCTGCCTTTCAAGCCTGTCGCTTAAAGCCTGGGTAGTGTGACCGGAAAAGGCCCTGCTGACCAGTGGAGTGAAGACAAGCTCTCTCACCTCCGAACGCGCCCAAACAAACACATACCTCTCCACCTCATCCCGCGCCACGATGTCGCCCTTCTTCAGGGCTTTGATGGCGTATATACTTCCTGTTTTCTTATACTCGGACAACAGCACCTAAGAGAAAGGATTGGGGGGGTTACTTTAGATAGCGTTCACGTGTTGGTTTGGATCATAACCAAAGGCGGCAGAGTTAGAAAGGTGTACCTTCCCAAAGTGTCCCCTGCCCAGAACAGCGATCAGCCTGAAGTCCTGGAGGCACAGAGGCTTCTTGTTTTTACTGTGGAGAGATGCGCGACCATGATAAATAGCATCAATAGTGTTCAGTACAGAGGGGTTGGTCCAGTACAGCCCACGGTTGGGTTGGTTCATGGTCAGCGATGAAGTGTGTTTACTGTGGTGCCTGGGAGTGGCCATTGACATAACGTGTGTGTGTGTGTGAAATCACGTTTTTTGTGGGTACATTGTGTGTGTGTGTGTAATGAGTTTGGGCACACCTGCTCAGAGGGGGGGTTTGGGCGGGGCGGTCAGGGGTGAGGTCTGGGGGAGAGAAGGGCTCGATTACAGGCAACCGCTCCTGGGAAAGGGAGAGCAGACGGGGAGGAGAGGATTGAGAGACAAAAGGAAGAAGCGAAGGCCAAAAAAGAAGCAAGTGAAAGAAAGAGAGAGAAATTAAAGTTGTTGTAACGGTCCATTAATTTCTCCTCTCTAATTACAATAGTATTTTCATTGTTACAGACTGACCTCTCTCCATTTTATAACCAGATTATTCGGAAAAGGACTACAGCATATTCCCTTCTTGTATTTTACTGTACCAACTGCTCAGTGGCCAGTGGATTATAAATTAGTTTCACCCTTATTTTTTCAGGTATGTCTGACTGAAAACACATTCCTGTTTTCAGCTCAGACACGGGAGCAGTTAGGGGAAACTACCTTCTCAGAGACAGAACGACTTTCCACAAGCTCACAGACTCAATTATGGACGCAGCATCTTGGTTACTGGTCAGATGCTCTTACTGCGAGCCTCACCCTGCCGTCTCCAAATATACAGTCAACACATTGTCGTATAGTCTGTCTATCTAATGCCAATATCTCTCTCTCTCTCTCTCACCGGGGTGTTATTGTCCGAGTCCCTCTTGTAATCATGTCTGACTGGAGAGTCGCTGTCCAGATTCAGCTTCTCCACTGAGATCTCCCTGAAAGCACACGCGGACACACACAATGACAAACGGACAGGAATGTACACCCACAAACGGACCAGAACGAACACACGCACGTACACCCACAAACGGACCGGAATGAACACACGCACGTACACTCACAAACGGACCAGAACGAACACACACACACCCACAAACGGACCGGAACGAACACACACACGCAGAAACACAAAAGGGTAGTTAGCCACCGGGTCTGAAATGCATGACATGCTTGGTGGAGGTGATTCAACAACACGTGGGATGAGGTTGGGTGTGTTTGTGTGTATTATGAGATTAAGGGAGTGTGTATTACCCAGAGTTCAGGTTAAAGGAGTGTGTATTACCCAGAGTTCAGGTTAAGAGAGTGTGTATTACCCAGAGTTCAGGTTAAGAGAGTGTGTATTACCCAGAGTTCAGGTTAAGAGAGTGTGTATTACCCAGAGTTCAGGTTAAGAGAGTGTGTATTACCCAGAGTTCAGGTTAAAGGAGTGAGTATTACCCAGAGTTCAGGTTAAGGGAGTGAGTATTACTCAGAGTTCAGGTTAAGAGAGTGTGTATTACCCAGAGTTCAGGTTAAGAGAGTGTGTATTACCCAGAGTTCAGGTTAAAGGAGTGAGTATTACCCAGAGTTCAGGTTAAGGGAGTGAGTATTACCCAGAGTTCAGGTTAAGGGAGTGAGTATTACCCAGAGTTCAGGTTAAGGGAGTGAGTATTACCCAGAGTTCAGGTTAAGGGAGTGAGTATTACCCAGAGTTCAGGTTAAGGGAGTGTGCGCTGGGGCTGTAGGTGCCTGAGTTGTTGACAGTGGGGATAGCGTTCCTCAGGAGTCGGACCCAGGTCCCGATGTCAACGTTCATCTGACGTGCCCTCAGGAAAGCCTTGCCTGCAAACACGCAGCAATGGTTAAAACCCACACTCAGATACATCCAACACGCATACAGACACATATAGATTAAACACACATCAACCACAACATTGATTCAGCTGGGCACATATTCAAGACAGTGTGCAGTTGTATTATCTGCTATCACCACAAGGTGGTGCTGTGGTCCGTCCTTGCATTTTCCCGAACGCTTAAACATCCACATAGAATCTCCTTCACCATCAGTGGAGAACACTGTGGCATGATATACTGCATTGGTCGGATATATGTGTTATATATGTATATATTAATACCATGCTGTTTGGAGAAGACCTTCTTCTGTCTCTGAAGACGAGGGGCTCTCTCAATGACAGGGTTGAAGAATATCACCTGAAGAAAAAAATCACACGTCATACTCGCACTCTATCTAACGGGTGCCCCATTCATTCAGAAAAGGGGAAGATGTGAGCAAACAGAGTTCCAAGACTGCAATGGCCTATTGATGATTTCCAGCTAGCGGCGAGCGTGCTACGTAAGCTACCTCAGCCAGCAGAAGGCCTTGGGGCTCCAGCTCCAGTTGAACCCGGTGTTTCTGGTTGTCCAGGAAGTCTTCCAGCTTAAGGTACTTCAGGGCACACAGGGAGCGGTAGTCCCTCCAGTACACCGCTATCTCCATTTCCCTGGACTGGGACACACACACACAGACATTGAGTGGTTTCGCTCGGATATACACAGCCACTAGATGCCACTCCAGAACAGTGTCTCGAACGTATAGAGGGCATAGAGTGAGTGTTTTAATTCGGGTGTGTTTATGCAAGTGTGTGAAGAAGTTCCTTTCCCCTCCCATTAGAGTGGTGTTCGTTCTCTCACCCTCTCCAGGTCCACGGTGAACGTCTGGTCCCAAGCCTGCTCGCCCACCGTCTTCCAGGCCGTCTGACCCACCACCGAGTTGTCCATCTTCAGAACTGCGCTCACCTCCGCTAAAGAACGTTCAAACGACACAACATGTTAGCCGGGCTGCGTTTCAAAGACGCCCCCCCGTACATTCGCGCCGGCTCGTTTCCGCCCGCGCGCTCCCTCGACGATGGGCCACTTACAGGAGAGCTCGTCCGTCTTGCTGGGCGTCTTGCCGCTCACGCTGCCGCTGCGCCCGTACAGGCTGCTCTTGCTGCCGCGGTTCATGAAGGAGCGCCCCTCTCCGGGGCTGTGGCAGGGCAGTACGACGGGGATCCCCTTGCTGCGCCCGGGCACCACATCCAACACCCCCATGCAGCCCAGCAACTGGACCTGGAGGGTTCCTGGAGGGGAGGGGGGGCAGCAGTCGGAGATTTAAATGAACACACAAATAGAAGAGCCTGTTGGGGAGCCGTGTCCATCAGCTACGCCACGATTACACAGAATTAATAATGACTCGTGCAGAGTTATATGTGAACCTGCACTCTATCCCATTGATTGGGTGACAGTGCTGGATTGGTTAAAAAAATGATAGCAGCAGCTCTCGATTCCTCGGCGCCTCATCAAAATGCATCTTAGATTCTTTTAGTTCCCTGCCGATGCGCTTTGAGGAGCAGGTTAGAGGACCCAAGAGGTCCAGAGAGGACCCGAGGAATGGAGGAAAGACCTTTGAAGTTCCTCTGGTCTCTTACCGGTGAGTGGGGAGGGCTTGCAGAGGGTGCTGTACTGGTTGCGGAGGTAGGGGGCGCCATGGCGGGAGCTGAAGGCCGGGGAGGCGGCCAGGACGAGCTCCTCCTTGATGAGGCTGGCCTTGGGGTGGTCCTCCGGCAGCTCGGCCAGACGCTGGTCCAGAGAGTCCCTCAGGAGGTCCAGGCGCTGGGACGCTTCACTCAGACGACACTGGGCCTGAAAGAGCAGAGACATGATAGGGAGAGGCAAGGAAAACACCTGAATTATCACAAGGTTGTGAGTGAGCATTCTGAGGAAAATCCATTTCAACCGCTACGTGTCGCAGTTAGTCGATTTGACGACCATGTGAGCCGTGTGTATATTTAGCCCAGTAGGTGTGGCAGAGTGTGTCCTGTGTATATTGTGTGCAGCCACGCCCGTGTTATCGTATCTGCAATGCGCTCGCGGGTGCCGCTACCTCCGACAGGGCCTTCTTGTCCTGGACCTTGTTGGCCCCCAGCAGTCGGAGGACGTTCTTGGCGCCCTCGGCCACGGCGTGTTCCACTCTGTAGTGATGCCGCAGTTCCTCGATACGCAGCTCCACACCAGACAGGTCCTGGTTACCTGGGCGTGGGAGGGAACGACACTGACTGACGGCGGGTACATCGAACGGGATCGTCAACGACCACCCCGGTGAGCTTCCGTAATGACATCACAGCGTTCCTGGTGTTATTCACAGGCGGTGCCGGAGTCTGTGGGATCGTTTGCAAAAGCCACGCTCGGCCCTCTGTCTGCGTCCGACCTCTCTGTGTCGCATTCCGTTAACAACTGTCAATAAAGTAAATACAATACAGAAGGAGCCTGGCTTTCTCAAAAAATGAGATTATTGGATTTATCGTTGCCTTTTTCGGAGAAAGCAGAAGGCAGGGCAACCGGAGTCTATGCTGTCAGTTCCTAACACTGACCTGAACTGATTTGACAATTGACCAAAGAGCAAAACCAGAGCAATCTCTCCACCATTGTGCTTTTGCCGATCATTGGGGACATGTCAAAAGAGACAGAGAGAGCATGGCTTCCTTCTGGGTGTACCTGGTCTTTACTAGACACACTGAGAATGTGTGTGTGTGAGAGTGAGACCAAGAGATAAGAGAGCAAGTGAAAGAGAGATAAAGGGAAGGACAAAAAAAGAAAGACAGACACCAGAGAAAGAGTGGGTTGAATAATTTATCTCCTAATAAGGTCCTTGGCCAGGTGCCAGAAAACTTTCTGACTGGCCATAAAGGGTGTGTGTGTGTGTGTGTGTGTGTGTGTGTGTTTACCTTTAAGTGAGTCTGTGATCATGGTCGTTTCTGTCCAGGGTGTGTATAAGTAGAAGCCATTAACCGAACACCCTAAAACAACTACTGCACTATATCATAACACAACTCCTCCCGTTCAAATACACAGTATGCCAACATTTGCAAGTTTAAGCAATGCTTTAAGCCAAGTGGTAAATATAAGACCTGCTAGTGATTATCCAATAGGGAATACAGCAATCATTAAAAGACATGCGATACCTCCCCACATGTTCTTAGCCAGCTCCTCTGAATGGGCCCTGAGGGAATACATTATCCTCCAATCCCTCCACTTAGATCTCAGGTCCGGCCCTCCCCCCTTCAATCCCTCATCCACCAGATGACCCCGGTAATAACACCTTCGCGTGAACGGAGGGACCATGTAACGGCCCCTTGACCCGCCCTCCTGCTGTCGACGGTCATCCGCCGACCGTTGGCGCAACGACAGCCGATATGCTGAATGTTAGAGAGAAGCGCGGGAAACAAGCGCGGGAAACACGCGCGCTCCGTGCGTGCACACGGGGGTGTGTCGCTGTTTGAGCACGGCGGCACTTCCCCTCGAAGCGTCTGCCATGCGACAGGAAGAGAGGCCCTACGTGGACCAGGCTCCCTCTACCATCCTCCAGGGCCCTTCGGCTGTGAGTTCACCCCATCTACTGTTAGCCTGGTATCACCGGCCGGCTGAGAGCACTATCTGGGTTCACGGCCTTAAGAATGAGGTAGCGTACTCCATATTATTAGACTAATGGACAGTCGGTGAGACAGACGAACAGACAACGGGCAGCCAGAAAGGCTGAATGGCGAATGGGCACAGAGACAGATGCTGTATACTACATGCAAACGCACGCGGCCAGTCAGTCCTACCCTGTTTGTCGTCCGTGTGCTCGGTGGCCTGCACGGCCTTGCGGATCTGCATGCGGATGATGTCGATCTTGGTCTTGCTGTCCTGCAGCATCTGCTGGGCCGTCTGCAGCATCTTCTTGTCCTGAGAGGAGGGAACAGGATGAGGCCCGGGGGAAGCGACAAAAGTATCCCTGACGTTGCAAATGCACTTCCCGTCCTCATCCCTCTGCCTTTGTTTGCAGTAATGTGGGAGACGTATGTCTCAAAACGCCTCCACCACATTGCCTTTGTCAGGTCAGGGTGAGGGAGGGAGGCAGAAGCACGCACTAAAAGGAAGGGATGGAGGAAAAAACTTCCGGAGAACAGATCCAGCAAGAGACATTCTGCTGAAAGGGGAGGGACCAAAAAAGAATGAATCAGCAAAGGGCTTGTTTGCAAGGCCAGTACCTTGGTGGATCCGTTGGCGTAGATCGGGATCATGTTCTCAGCTCCCTGTTTGACCTTGAGCTCAATGTTGAGCTGCCTCTCCAGGGCGGCAATGCGGTCTTTGCTGGCCGACGAGCGGCTCTCTGTCCCCGGGGAACGGGGTGGGTCATCTGGGGTCAAAGGTCAAACTCATATCGTACAGGTATTTTAAACATTTGTTGGATGCGCGTTCATTAGAGCCCGTTCCAGCCTTCTCACTGGAATATTGCCAGCAAGTAATTTTCAATAATGCTAATCAAAACATGAGGAACATTAGTTAACACAAATGGGGTGTACCATTGAACTATCTCCCCAGAATCAAGTAGTCAGGGGCTTGATAAACAGTGGACAAGTTGATTCAGTTTGGCTAGCTCTGGAATATATCTAATTTATCCATTAAATAGACATCGTTCTGGTTGTAAAATGCTTCGAAAGTACATTTTATTAAATGATTTTGCCCTCTGGGGTGGGATTCCGCAAGATTTTTTGAATTTCAAAACGGAAATTCGATTCCTATTTTGAACCTACAAAATGAGGTTCCAAAGGATCCAAAGGGGGCGCTACTTTTCCATCAGTGGCTACGGGTGGATCACAAAACCTCCTAAAACGGGGTATTAACGGCACCCTACCCTTGCCGTCGTCTCCTCCCTTGACCATGATGTGAGCGTCCAGCTCCTGCAGCTGAGCGTGCAGGTCATCCAGCTTTCGGTTGGAGCTACGCAGCTGGGAATCCACCTGGAAACAATCACAGCACATCTCAGAAAGCCGTTCCCCCGGCCCGTGAGCTGAGGGACGGATAATGGATGACGGAGGGGTTTTTGGACCATAATGAAACGTTCCATTTACACAACTGAGGCGCTACTGAAAAACAATTTAAGTCGAGAATCGAGGGTTTACCTGGGAGGCATTTCTCTTATCGGTGGTGGCCCGACGGAGATTCTCAGCCCCCTCTTTGATCTTCAGCTCCTTCCTGATCTCCCTGCGGATCCTTTCCCTCTGTTCATCAAGGCGCTGCTGGACCGTGGTGTCGGAGAAGTCCGAGCTCTGATCAAGACCCAGCTGCTCCAGCACCGACAGCCCCCCCGGGTCACTCTGGGGGGAGGGGGAGCAAAGATATGTTAGCACATTTTGGCACCAACGACAATGTATTGACTGGAACAAACTCTGGCAGGAAAACGGCGCAACACAATTCACAGCTCCCTGCTAAAAGAGTTAATGGTACGCTCCCTAAATGAAAGCTTCAGTGCACGTGGGGACGCGCACGTTTCCATCAAGGAGATTCAGGAAGGACAGCCATTTAGTCACGGAATAAGGAATCCAGTGGGAGAAACAATGAATCGCAGCAACCTAGAGGAAATCACATCCAGATCACCAAAAACCACAAGCGAACAAAAGACGGCATCCCATCACCTCCTGGCTGTCGTCGCTGTCAAACAGCCCTTCTCCGTGCCAGCACATAGCCCCTGTTCTCCCTTCAGACTACAACTGGCAGACCACAAACACATAGAACCTCTGACAACATCGCTACCTAAAACCACACCACAGACCGAGGACTAGAGAAACAGAAAGGAAAATATAGAGTAGATTATGGGGGGACGGCCTCTCTGGAACAGGATATCCGTCCCACACCAGCTCAGGCTCTTCCTGTTTCCTGCTTGTGTAGCTCTGCTATCAGGATTAGGAGAGAAAGAGGGCCCTGCTCCAAACTTACTAAAATGCGTCCTTCCTTCCTCTCTTCTTTGAAGTAAATCACTGATAGAGGTGGCTGGGAAATCTATGTGGTATGAAAATGTTACTTTCACCTATCAAATTATGTTACATCAGTGACTACAATTTGAGGTAAAGGATTGAGGAAGAGCACGTTTAAAAATGATTGGCGCAAGGACAAAGAAATTAGGGAGGTTGGAGCTTTATGACCTTTGACATCCTCTGAGCTCAAACTGTGCATTGCAGTAAGTAGTACAACTAAGGGCTACCACAAACTACCATTAGAATCGCAACAGGAGGAGGAAATAAACAAGAGCCTAGCAAGAAAGCAACCTGGCCCAGGCTGTCCGCTGAAATGACTGGAAAGGAGTACAAAGGGAGGCTAATGGTTAGCTATTGCCAGCATTCAGCTGATACGATAGGAAGAGTAATGGTTAGCTAACACCAGCGTCCAGCTGTTAGGATTGGGAGAGGTTAATAGCTAGCTAACGCCAGCGTCCGGCTCTTATGATAGGGAGAATGTAATAGCCAGCAAATGCCAGTGTCCAGCTGTTATGACAGGAAGAGTTTAATAGCCAGCTAAGGCCAGCGTCCAGCTCATGATAGGGAGAGGTTAATAGCTAGCTAACGCCCATCGTCCAGCTCTTATGATAGGGAGAGGTTAATAGCCAGCTAAGTCCAGCATGCAGCTCTTATGATAGGGAGAGTGTAATAACCAGCTAACGTCAGTGTCCAGCAATTATGACAGGGAGAGTTGACCTGTGGTTCAACCAATTGTTTAGATGGTTTAATCTAAATAGTTGGATAGTCCATCTGTGTGCAATTGAGGTTTCAGGTGGAAAAGGCCACTCTCTGTGAGGTCCCACATTTGTTTCATACAATTCCTAACAAAAACATTTAGACAAAGAAACATTCAAAGCATATGTGGAGGAAGGTTCTTCAATTTGCAAAGATTAATGGTAAAAATTGCTGGGTCCAGATGTGCCTCTACCAAAAATTGACGAATACTTATGTAATCAATTACTTTCTGTTTTTGATTTGTAATAAATGTGAACTTTCACATGATGGAACTTTTTGTGTTGTTTGGGGGCCAAACATTTTTGTTTTCATGTCGTAACACAATCAAATGTGGAAAAACCGAAAGGGAGCGAATACTTTTGAGAGCCACTGTGTTTGCATTAGTGTCAATGTGTAATGAATAGCTTTGCCTTTGCACACCTTTAGAACAACACAATTTACTGAAAGCCCTCCACTCTGATTTTTCTCTTCTAGCACAGACTGCTGACAGCTACTTAATTGAGTAAGCTGTACTTAATAATACTGAGTTGTTTGATTCTCCTAAATACCTGTGCATTAACTCTTGTTACTTGCTCTTTGGGGGTTCAGGATGGGTATCTGTGAAATCACTTTGTGACAACTGCTGATGTAAAAAGGGTTTCATAAAACACATTTGATTGATTGAACTGACTTAAGACCTATAATTTTCTGCGGATGAAACCATGAAACCATTTCTTTTTTCCCAAAATGTTTTATAAAATGGCAACATTCTATTTTTTGGAACAGAAAGTGGTACTGTGACTATTGATGAGGAAATCGGCACAATATTGGCCTAGTTTCCTCTTGCTCCAATGCTCCTGACCCTACCCGAGGCAGGTGGACCTCTTGCCCTCCTCATCGGCAGGGGAGTGAAAATTCCAACCGGATTGTTAGGTTTTATTCATCAGGTGAACCGTCTGGGTCCTGGTCATAACTGTGGAATAATGTTGTTGGTTCCCGGTAGGCTCGAGGACCCTGGGGAGGCATTCCAAGGCCCAGACTAGCTGAGCGGGCGGAAGGCTAGGGAGGTGCTCTGCCCGCCGCGGCCTGAATTAAAGATGACAAAGTTGGCCGCCGTGCCTGTGAAGCATGGAGAGCAATAGAGCGGTGGTGAGCGAACTGTAGACTGGGGCACTGTTCGCTACTGTTAGCCTGCTTGTGTCTGGAGTCATCTGTACTAGAGAGCACAGTGGGTGTTGGGTTGGCTGGGGTTACAGGATGACTGTGTTGCTTTGTTGTGTTCCACTTTTGCCATACTATAGGCCTACAGTTTGTCTGAAGAGGAGCCTCGCTGGCAGTCTGAAAGCAAGTGTTTATTTTTAAGTCCGCGACTTGCGTCAGTCTGTTTCTGCCTTAGCGATCGCTGTTGTTGTCTAGCCAACATCGCATGAAGCAAGTGGCCGTGAATGCTCAAATAGCCTTGAACCTGGGATAGTTGATCCGTCCCACTAGAGCCAAGGTGGATGTCACAATGTCACGACTCACCAGTCACGATGACAAAGCAAGCTCCCATATATAGAGTGTGGGAGGGTTGTGGCTCAGGCATAACAAACACAGTAACCCCAAGGGAGTTGCAAGAGGTTACAGTCTGAGGTGACTCTGGGTAGAAGAAGCCCAGAGGCAAATCTAGGGCAGCAACTCTCTGCTCTGGTTACTGCACCAACAGAGCAAGACAGAGCCTAGCATCCAATTAAATAGCTATTGAATTATATCAGTGGCACCGGAGCAAGTTGACCATCTGTTACTGAACCTGGGTGCTTCAGGCCCACAAACAACTGCACCCGATAAGAAATAGCCATCTGCTTCGCCTAATACTGCACTCCCTGCGGGCTTCCCAACGAGAGAAAGTTCCGGTTTTCAGGGGAAATGGAAAGGGAGAGACTGTGACACGACTCTGGCGACAGTACGTCTTAATTCCTTCTGCACATTCACTGGATTGGTTGAACAGCGCAGAACAGAACTTCCCATAACATCGTCCTTTTCTTCTTCTTGCCAAGAAAAGTATGTGAAGGATGCAGGTGCCCCCCCAACCCCCACAAGATGGGAAAAAGTTAGTACAACCTCAGGAAATGTTTTCCTTGTGACACGTGGATATGTGAGCTAAACATCACCACAATCAATAAATAAGGTATCAAAATTTAACTATCACAAAAACAGAATTCATGCAATTAAAATGAACACAAATGTAATTTCCTTATGCCGAAAAAGTAGTACCCCTTAAAATCAGAATGGCCAAAATTACAATTTCCCCAAATAAGTGTCAATTATTACAAAATCATCAGATAGAAACTTGGAAGGGTCCAACATTCCATTACGATTAAAAACATGGTATGTTTAACTCAATCATATGGTTGTCTGGTAATACATAATGCCATGATCAAAAGACCTATCCAAGCTCCTCAAAAGAAACATTTTAAATTCCCATTGAGTCTGGGAGGGTTGTTAGGCTGAAAAACAAACACTGCCTTTCAACATAAGAACATCACAGCAACCCACAAAAAATAAAGAGAGTGGCATAATGGTTTGGGGCTGCTTTGCAGCCACATGGCTTAACCAACTTTCTATCATTTATTGTACCAGATTACTGTTGAAGAGAATGGGCCATCTGTAATAATCTGAATTGACCATGGATCTTACAACAGAACAATGGACCAAAGTAAACCACCAAAGCTACAACAGCAGGGCACAAAAATAGTAAATGCAGGGTTATGGAATGGCCTCAGTCAAAGTCCAGATCTCAATGATCTCAAGATCTAATTAAATGCTGTGGAAGGACTTGAAGCAAGCAGTGTATATAAGAAAGCCCTTGAATATGACACAGTTGAAGCAGTGCATATAAGAGAGCCCTTGAATATGACACAGTTGAAGCAGTGCATATAAGAGAGCACTTGAGAATGACAGTTGAAGCAGTGCATATAAGAGAGCCCTTGAATATGACACAGGTGAAGCAGTGCATATGAGAGAGCCCTTGAATATGACACAGGTGAAGCAGTGCATATGAGAGAGCCCTTGAATATGACACAGTTGAAGCAGTGCCGTCAAAAAATAAAGCAAGATTTCCTCCCAGTCGACAAGACTCTGCCAAGGAGGGCAATAGCAGCTAAAGAAGTTTCTACACTATGAAATTGCATTTCTGTTGATTTTTGATTAATAAACGATTGCAAAGTAAAACCTTTCAGTACCATCTGTTAAATTAGGTTACATTTAACTATCAACAGTGTTGACTTTTTCACAAGACTGTAAGTGCAGAGTGATAATGACTTGCTAACTTAATAGACAGTCGCCCCATTAGCTCCACAGTGGCTAATTCAATAAGACCAGTGAAGGAGAGAATGAGAGCAAAATGGAGCGGATTGGAGGAGGAAAAGCAGAGTGAAGACGGAAGAGAACGTGGTCAGTGTCCATTACATGACATCAGCTAACTATGAAAATCAGTCTGCTGGAATTTCCTGCTCTAACAATTTGAACAGATATTATCAACACATAATGACACAAGAGACTGTTGCCCCATCCACATACACACACACATACAACCCAGACACACACGGACACAAACAACCCAGACACACACGGACACAAACAACCCAGACACACACGGACACAAACAACCCAGACACACACACACACACACACACACACACACACACACACACACACACACACACATACAACCCAGACACAAACAACCCAGAGACACACACACACACAACCCACAGACAGTCACACACAACCCACAGACACATACACACAACCCAGAGACACACCCACACACACACAACCCACAGACATGTACACAACCCACAGACCCACACACACACACACACACACAACCTACAGATACACATACAACCCACAGACACACA
>JACXGJ010008936.1:0-25624 GCA_016801105.1 Esox niger
AACATCACTATGATACCAAGTAACAACACACTACTACGAACATCACTATGATACCAAGTAACAACACAATACTACTAACATCACTATGATACCAAGTAACAACACACTACTACTGACATCACTATGATACCAAGTAACAACACACTACTACTAACATCACTATGATAACTAGTAACAACACACTACTACAAACATCACTATGATGCCAAGTAACAACACACTACTACTAACATCACTATGATACCAAGTAACAACACACTACTACTAACATCACTATGATACCAAGTAACAACACACTACTACAAACATCACTATGATACCAAGTAACAACACAATACTACTAACATCACTATGATACCAAGTAACAACACACTACTACTGACATCACTATGATACCAAGTAACAACACACTACTACTAACATCACTATGATACTAAGTAACAACACACTACTACTAACATCACTATGATACCAAGTAATAACACACTACTACTGACATCACTATGAAGCACTGAGTTGTGAAAACTGGGGATGATTTGTTCTTCTCCCCAGACACTGGTACTGACTCACCTGGTCAGACAGAGTGGTGACAGTAGAAAAAGAAGGAAACATATCAAAATCAGTGCAGTCAGAGAACCAATATTTCTAATCTATGTCAATTCTTCCCGAGGTTATCCGGTGATTGACACATAGAGTCTACATAATGTATTGTAGATTGACAGTAAAGTACTCAATAAAGTAACTGACCTGGAACAGTTAGAGTAATGTGAGGTCTAGACACTCCGTGTTCTTAACACCAATTCTGGCGTGAAGGATTCACCTGAAGACATTAGCAATTCACTATTTCAAAGTTGAAAGTGTAATCAAGAATTAAGAATGTCCAGTTACCATAGTGAACTTACCAGTGACATGGACAAGGAGGATGTTACTGTGTGTGTAGAACACAGGGACCAAACACCCTATACACTTGAGTTGACCAGCCTGGTCAAGAAGAGAGATGGTGATGGTTTCACTGTTGTGACTGGGAAGGTATGAGCTGTTTCTGTACCAATATGTCCTGCCTGAATAGTCTGGTATGTAACACTGCCTTCCCAGCCTGACTGTCTCTCCAGAGTAGAAGGGCGTCCGACGGAAGTAAGTGAAGCCATGAGCCCATTCATAGAAAATATCAAATGTATTTTTTACATTATTGGATTACTACCAATGTTTTACTACATTATTGGATTACCTTTGAAAAATGTATGTGTTTGATGTTGAATTAACTGAACAAGTGTCAATTATATCTTTATTTACATATTTGATGATTCTTCAGTTCTCAGTACAGCCATTCATAATTATGTCCTCAATTGTCCTTTCCTAGCCTGTACTCAGTGTCTGGTCATGTTCTTTTATCAGAATGTTTGTTCCAAATGTTTATATCTGATCTGTCTACAGAATCTAGGTTCATGTCCCTATGCTAAACCCATGAGTAGATCAATGTGTTTTCCAATATGGTGCCAGGAAGCATCATACATATTTAGTTAGGGGATAGAAACCAGAATGGAGTTTGGTAAAGCTCTCTTGCATTTTCCTCACTCCTGCCAGTATCTTCAATCTCCGGATAACTTTTATCTTGGATATTTGTATGTAATTGTTATATTCTCTTTATATATTAAATGAATTTATTTCATTATATCATTCACAATTTGTAATGAATATAAAACAGGTCAAAATCCAGTTCCACCAGCACACAAACACTCCTCCCTCTGAAAAACATTAAAAGGCAAAACTGGACATAATCAAGAAGCCCAAAACACATTGGTATCTTCCAGAGAACCACAACAAACACGAACAGTAGCGAATTAAAATTTTCCAAGGCTGGTAAACTTAGGTCCCAAACCGCACAGCAATGTCATTTGTATTTAGTAAGCATTGCCTAACATGCTGGTGGTTGATTACTTTCCTGAGCCAGCATTGTTTTCTCCACCTTCCTCCATCTTTGGAGGCTCTTCATATTTTATTTTGGTGAAATCTAACGATAACTTCTAGTACTTGAAGCCCAATAACTACCTGTCAGTGTTTTCGTGAGAGAAAGGTGAAGCGGACTGCGGAGTCGGTAGGTTTATATTCATTTAATCTGTTGAGCTGACATATGCTCATCAAGTTGAGACAATAACACACACAGACAAAGGTAGCAGAGGGAACATATACTGAGGGGAATGACTGTGAATGATGATCAGGTGCGCTGAATGAGACAACAGGTGTGATGAGTTGATGAGATGGGCAATGGTGTCAGAAGGCCGGTGACGTCGAACACCGAAGCCCGCCTCCTGTAGGGGGAGGATAGGCAGTAGATAGCGTGGTCGTCACACTACCTACTATATTAGGCTTCAGAGAAGGCTGACCAAAGTTATAACACTGGAGGCAGGGCGCAGACACAGGGAGGAGGACTTTTAAAGAAAGAGCTAGAAAAGAACAAAAAACGGCTCAACGCTACATGAGGTAGCAATCCAAATGAATGACCAACAAGGTACATCAGAAAGGAGAGTATAAAATAGGGACAGTAAATTGGAACACTGGCAATAAAGAAAGAAGTTGGAACTCAGTGGCATGGCTGGCCTGCCAGGATGACACAAAATGAATTTGTATAGAAAGCAAACGACAAACAATGACAGACAATGACAATCACTATTAACTGGAAGAAAACATTCAGGTCATCTCGTTGATCACTTATAAAAATATGGACATTGCTTTTATATTGAGAAAGTACAGGCCGTGTTAAAAGAATTAATTAATGCATGGTGATCTATTTATAAAACCACAATAAAATAAACAAAACAAAACAGCAGCGGTCAATGTGGCTAACATTGTTACAGATGATGATACAGTGGCTATTTGTATCCAGGTGTCACGTCCTGGCTATGCCCCCTACCCATCTCTGCACTGAGCTGGGGCCATAGTCAGGACATCACAAAAAGAGATGCCTCTAGGCATCTATGTACGTTTGGTCTCCCCAATTGGAGGCAGGTGTAGATCGTTGCCTCCAATTGGGGAACACATTTATGTGAATGTTGGTCCACACTCTCTGTGGATCATTATGGTTTGTTGTTGCTTCTTAGCAATATACCCAGTCACGGTAAGCTGCATTCATTTTGGTTCCTTTTACTTTAATAAAAACGATGGCATATTACCACTCCGTCTCTGCGCCTGTGTCCTTCTACAACCAGCTGTGTGACACCAGGTGACTTTAGCCAACAATGCTATATGCTCCCAGGGTGGAAATAGCCTATGTATCTATTTACACACAGGTGTATGTAATGGCTGAAAATAGGGCAATCTCCCTATGATTTGACGAGGTAATTACTTTTTATATTACCATTCATTTTAAAGTTTCAGGTTAAATACTAGAGTGTGTGTATGCCTCTCACTAAAACAAAAAAACACCCAGAATGCCTAGTATTAGTTCTACCTGTTGTGAGTAATGTTTTGCATGACACACCTGTTGAGTCATTTTTGTCTTGATGTACGTCGCTACTGACTGATGCACACAGTTGTCCGTTACGCATTACGTCATTTATTTGGGTATGTGTAAATAGCCGATTAGCTGCTGTGTGGCTATTTTCACCCGTGGGCTAAATGACACTGTAACATCACAGATGGTTATTAAAATATGTTATTGAGTAAAAAGTAAAAGACTAATTAAAATACATCCTACATGGACTCCCCTAGAACCTAGGCCAGAATCTGGTGTGTGGACCTAAGTTCCGCATTCAACGCTAAAATTCCCACATTGCAGAGGATGTTCTTCGTGTGGGAGCTGAAAAAGTTCAACCTGCCAAAGACTATGTCGGCTCACTTCTCCACTGCAATCAGTCCATCCTGATGTCATCACTGTCTGGAACGCTGCACCCACTGCCAAAGACAATGACAGGGCCACTCTGCAGAGAGGGTGATTGGCTGTAAAGTATCATCACACCTACCATCACATTAGCATCTGTGATATTAAAAGGAAAGTTCATAGAATATAGTCTAGACACATGAATGACTAGTCTACACACCTCCAGGATGATTCTGAGTGACAAAGATCGTGTCTGATCCTTCTCACACTGAAAATGGACTACTCAGAACTGTCCCCTCAGTTAAATAAGAATGTTGAGGTCAATCAGGACTAAAACCTTTTGCCACCAGAACAGTTTGTTTCCTACAGCAGTTGGTTTCATGAACATACCTCCAGACTGACTATTGCCTGCTCCCCACATATACACACAACTAAACAAATCTATGATCCATTCCCATATACTGTACACATGTCAACTGGAGAAATCCCTAACCCCTCCCTACATACAAACACAACCCTCAACTGGACAATTCTTGTGCCAATTTATTAATGCTCAGTCTATTGCTTTAATTCTAAGTTCAGCATATATTTAGCTTATTTCTTTTTTTTCTTTTGTGCAAAAATATCTGCACCAATGGGGCTGAACAAATTCCTAGTTTGTTGTGAAACTTACTATAAGACTCTTCCTGATTCTGATGTACGGTACATCGTAGTACTGTGTATGCATAATGTGTGTATGCGTTTGTGTGAGAGAGAGATGCATAGGAATTCTGTGCTTTAATGAGACTTGGTGTTCAAATATCACATGCATGTTCTAAGATGATAACTCATTCAATAAGAACTCTTCATGGAAGTAAATACACAGAGAAAATTCTCTTTGCATTGTTAGCAGTTTAATTGCAAATATAGAGATGCGTAAAAAGCTTACAAAATAAACCTCTGAGGAATCTCTGAGGCAACACAGAACAGAGTAAATATTACAATTGCAAAGGGGTAAGATACTGCCCAGCTGTATTATGTCACATAGGTTTTACCCAAAGGACGAGCTGTCCCCCCACCTTATCCTTTCTTCCCTAGGTGTTTACCATTAAGGAGGCAGGGGAACATCATAAAAGGCAGTTAACCACATTCCAGAAGAACAAAGGACAGATAACCTTATTGGTTTGGACAGATTAACAAATGGTCAGAAGTCATTATGATCCACTGCAGACATGTAAAGCAGTAAAGCTGACATTTCTCAAATTTACATCAGTTCCAGGACTTCCATAACAGGTCCAAGGTTGTTCCTGCTCCTCAACTGATTGTGTCCCTCATATCTCCATCAAGGACCTGCAGCATATCAGAATATAGAGTTTGTTAGGACCTAGATATACTTTAATATCAAACCATTAGTGCCATACCGATTCAATTGATGTTAGGTCTTACGATTGTCTGTAACTGGTTTTAATTGAGAATAGACTGATTCTGTAGCTGATGGACGTGTTGATTCTGTAGGGGTTGAGGATTAAACATATAAAAAATATAGCGTTATTAAACAGAATAATTCAGCATTACAGTTGTGCTCACAAGTTTGCATACCCTGGCAGAAATTGTGAAATGTTGGCATTGATTTAGAAAATATGACTGATCATATTCAAGGATTGTGATCATATGCAGCCATTTTGTCTCGCATAGCTGTTTGGCTCCTTTTTAGAGAAAGGTTCTGGTGTGGCCATCACGGTCTCCTGATCTGAATGTCATCGAGCAACTCTGGGGAGAACTTGCGGTTCATGCAAGACGACCAAAGACTTTGCATGACCTGGAAGCATTTTGCCAAGACTAATGGGCAGCTATAACACCTGCAAGAATTCAGGGCCTCATGTGCCGCGTTTTCACCCCAAAATAACCTGAACTTTATGTCCCAGGAACTGCAAGTCAAGGAACCAAAGGGTATATTCAGCCCATTGATTTGTGCGTTTCTACCGCTGTCCAAAGTCCCGCAAAATAAGGCTAATTAGTCTACTGACGTGTGCACCATACACTAAACAAAGCAACAGAGAGGCATCTTTATTATTTATGTGACACTGCAACATCACAGCAACCATGGAGGAGGATATTCAAGTTGTGTCGATCATGATTTATTGGTTTGCAAATGTGGTCATTGAGTCAACTGTGGAAAAGATACAAGCAGTAGTAGCAAAGCCAATTAAAAATATCTGAAATGCTAGACGAGTTGCAATGAAAATTAAGTGAACAGTGAATGTAATAATGATTGTAATAACTTCAACTACGTAGTGAGAATACAAAAAATATAGTAAGAAGATAAAGCAATAATATCCATAACACGTTTTCTTCCGCCTGAGAATCGAGGAATGTCGTCTCCCGCCTTCTTATCGCTCTACGCGGCTCTCCTCATCCTGACTCTTTCCTCAGTATAGCAGCTGCATACTGGTCCTGTTGCTTCTGTCCTCACTGCAGGACGTCCCGATTAGTGTCTTCCATGTCTCACAGCGCGACAAGGAATTGAGTCTTTTTTTTCTCTTTCCTATGAACAAAAATAACAAAAACACACCACAATAAGTAAGCAATACCTTACAGCAGTTTTGAAATATAATCATAATTTGATTAACCAGTCAATGTTTAGTGATTTTTAGAGACATATACATTTTCACTTGCATGTCATTAATGACCATTTCTGAACTTTCTGTGGAAATATTACTATTTTCAGCTAGTTTGATAACGACGTGGCAAAGAAATACGACCCCATGATCGGCCACCGTCCTCTATGAATCGTCCGCTTAACTATGTAGATCAATAGCATTTTATATCCTCTTTATTGTTGTTACAAATGCCTGGTCAGTTTCACTTACGCCTTTACTAGAAAGTTTGAATTACCTTTCATACCTTCTGGTGAAGAAGGAAAAAAAGACACAACACTGATAATTGTCTACAAGATGCCTGGTCTGTCACACAAGTTACACACAATTTGCAACTTACATTTCCATAAATACATTTTTTAGAGCATTTAAACTTCATACATCACTATGAAAACCACATTAGCTAGGCAAACATCATTTCTGTTGATGTAGCTAACTTTAGTTTTTGTCTAGAGGAACAGTAGCATGACTAACAATAATATGAAATAACAATAACTATAAAATACATAACTTTTCCAATACATAACGTTACTGCATTTTACATGCATCATGTGAAACATTGTGATTTACCTTAAACTGACTGGTTATTTGGTTAGGGTCTTCCCCCATGGCATCCAACAACGCAGAAGCCAAGCCAGTGACACAGCAACGCATGTAGATGTCAAACCACTTGTTCCGCGGGTCAGAGATGCTTTTGTTATTGTGATCCTTGATCTTCTTGTAATTTTGTTTGAATTTTTAAGCTTCTCACGGCACTGTTTCCCGAGGTAAAACATGTTCAGCTCACATAAGTTGCAGGATATTTCCACATTATTATGGATTGCTGTTTCCAATTCCTGCTGTATTTGGTCATCAGCATAAACACAATAATGAATGGACTTTGTTGTCGGTCCATCTGTTGTTCGATTTCTTTTCCAAAAAAAGATTATTCTGTTTGTTAGTACAATTAACTCCTGTACTTTGCTAAAGACGGCTGCAGACATTTAGAAATAACGGTTAGAAACTTATGCAAGTAATCTGTCCTACTTCTTGACCAATCAGAAATGTTCAGCACCACAAGCCACACGCCAAAAATGATGCTACTCTGGGAAAGTCTTACTTCCCGAGCAGGGACTCTTTTTGGGGTGAAACCTAGTTCCTCCTTCCTGGTTCTAGACGCTGGTTCCAGCGGTCAAAACGCAGATCCTGGAAAGGTTTCTAGTTCCTGGGAATAGTTTCTGCGGTGAAAATGTGGCAATAGATAACTATTACAAAAGACTTCTTGCTGTCATTGATGCTAAAGAGGGCAATACAAAGTATTAAGAACTAAGGTCATGCCGACTTTAGAACAGAGGTCAGTTCATTTTTATCTTTGTTGCCATGTTTTTGTTTCATGATTGTGCCATTCTGTTATGACTACCAGTTGAATGTAAATCCCATAAGAAAGGTGTTTTGCCTGCTCACTCATGTTTCCTATACAAATGGTGCATATATTATCAATTATCCAAGGGTATTAAAACTTGTGAGCACCACTGTATCCAAAATGGGTTAAATAGGTGTGAGGTTATGACCAAACAAATATGGATGGGATGTTCATTTTGAGGTACCTTTCTTCTTGGCTTTCAACATTTTAAAGTCAATTTCAGCATAGGTCACATCAATAGGTGATATGGGAAAAATCCAGTCAACAAATCAAGGAATTAGTTACTGCATATTTTGTCTCTTCATTCCAAACTTTTGAATCGCTCATAAATTTTTTACCATCTACTCCTACAATGCATCCTACCTGTGGCTTTTGTATTTGATTTTTTTTACAACTAGATTTTTTTGCTGAGGTGTTACTCAGCTTTGGTTCATTGATCATTTATTATAATGTTGGTTCATGTTGATAGTTACCTGTCTTCGTGTCTAACTTCGTGAGTTGAATTTGCGCATATGTCACATCACTTGACACAGGCACAGCAGAAAAACTTGCAGAATCTGACAAATACATACAGGAACAATCTGAACAACATAGCATTCCTAAATAAGGAGTGGCTGATTGATTGAGTGAGTAAATGACTGACTGTCTTATATTGTTATATAGCATAGTGGTTAGAGAAGCGGAAGCTATAGTTCCCGCAATCGAATCTCCTCCCAGTCAAAACAAAGTACGCATTTGGATTTGTTCCGGATAGACAAAATCATAGCTGCCTCCAACAATCAGTAGCTACATTATAGTAAGCCTAGACAACAAGAAACCAGACAAGCCTAGTTCAGCCAGCCTGCAATAGATAGTCTTGCCCTCTCGAGATCCAAACCCGGGTCGCCCAGGTGAAAGGCTGTGTCGTTAACCACAACATTACAGAGGGATACACTTCATGGGTGTCAGTATAGCCTCTTGTGTCTTTCCTGAACAAATCCTCTGGCTGTCCACTGGTTATTTCTACAGCTAATTGGCCATTTGTGAATGATATTGTTTCAGTTAAACTGGCCAAAGGTTTTTTTCAAAGTTTACCTCAACCACAAATAGAATCTATGAACTGGCGTTTACATACCGTTTGCCAGAGGCCGTTTTAACCGCATATCAGCCAACAATGGGCTATACCAGTATCTGCTAACTTAATAAAACAGTCAAGAACTGAGTAATTCCAAGAGAGTCTGACAACGCTAATTCATTTCATTGCATAAGAATGTATTTTTTCCTTTCAAGGCGTAACAACAAACTTTTTTCTTTTAATCGACAATGACATTGATACAATAAATATCAATAAATGTGACTATAACTAACTATTTCATCAAGTGAAAAGATGAGAGAATCATGGAATCTACCAAAAATAGTCGCAATACTGTATTACCATATTCTTTTATTGTGGCCCACATATAAAATAAAATGTAATTGCTTTCAATAGATTTGAACATAGGTCCTCCACATGAGAGGCACTGTCTTTAACCACTACATTATAGCATTACATGTTTCTGCAGTTGCTAGACTCCATTGAGCTTTGTGTTAAACTGACTGATGTTTCTTATTAAATTTACCTCCTCCACAAATAGCATCTATAATCATTGGCTTTTTTCACTGGCCATTTTAACAGCTTATTCGCCAGTAATCGGCTTATCAGTAACTACTAATTTAGAAACAAATGTATTAAGAAACATTAGTCAGTATAACACATTGCTTAATGATGTCTAGTGACTGGTGGAACGTGGAACGGTGAGGCATAGTGGCAAAAGACAGTGCCTCTCATCTGGGAGACTCGAGTGTGGGTCCAGTTAAGGGAAAGACATTTAATCATTTTAATTGTGGGCCGGGGGTTTTATTGTGACTATTTCTTGTGGATTTTCAAAGTACACATCCGGGCATGCTTTTTAAGTCAGGATAGACAAAAATGTAGCGGTGACAACATTCAGTAGGTACTTTATAGTGAGCCTTAACTAAAACTGTTTGTGGTTATACAGTATTGTGACTCCCGTCTTTTAACTTGATAAACAAATGTGTAATTGCCACTTTTATTGATAGTCATCAACGTCATTCACGAATGAAAGAAAATCTTTTTGTGCCATGAAATGATTTACAGTAGCTTTGGCAAGGGAAAAGTTCACCTTCAGTCACGCTAGCAATTGCTAAATTCTTATTCTAGTAAGCCTATTACTGGCAAATAATCTGTTCAAATGGCCAGTGGCAAAACCATAGTTTATAGATGCTATTTGTGGTGAAGGTAAACAAAATAAGAAACATTAGTCAGTCCAACACAATGATAAATGGTGCCTATACACTGATGAAACATAGAGCTCCATGGTGTAGTGGTTGAAGACAGTACCTCTCACATAGAGGTGTCCCAGTTTGAATCCAGTGAGGGCTAAAATATTTTTTATTGTGGGCCGGCTGAACTAGGATTGCCTGGTTCCTCTTCTGGTTGCTTTAAGAGAGTATGGAAGTGATTGCATTAAAGCTGTATATGCAAACATAAACCACCTTCTGGAAGCCAGAGGTAAAATCAAATACAATATCTGCGATGGTTTGGTTCAACAAGCAAAGCTGCTTGATAGAGTGCATTTGTTGGTTTTGGTGTGGCAGGGATGTATACAGCACATCACCACTAATCCAAATATTGATAGAAATGTGGCGTGTTTCATTTCCACTCTATGCTGAAAAGACAGACATAATATTAACAGACAAAATTGTTAACTAGCTTGATAAAAAATATAAAAAAGCATCAGCAATATAAGGTAGACAACTGAATACTCCTGCAAAAACATTACAGAATCAATATCATCTGAGTGGTTGGTCATATGGGTGATGTTTTCCACCCTCTGTTGGTAATATACTGTTGTTGCATGTATAAAGTGGGTGGTAAAAAGTCTGTGTTTGATGTTACAGTTGGGCTAAGAGACTGACCCTACTACTGACCTGTATACCCAGCATCAGGAGACTGACCATACTGACCTGTATACCCAGCATCAGGAGACTGACCATACTGACCTGTATACCCAACATCAGGAGACTGACCATACTGACCTGTATACCCAACATCAGGAGACTGACCATACTGACCTGTATACCCAACATCAGGAGACTGACCATACTGACCTGTATACCCAGCATCAGGAGACTGACCATACTGACCTGTATACCCAACATCAGGAGACTGACCATACTGACCTGTAAACCCAACATCAGGAGACTGAACATACTGACCTGTAAACCCAGCATCAGGAGACTGAACATACTGACCTGTGTACCCAACATCAGGAGACTGAACCTGGGTAGACCCTTGGTCCTGTTGGGAGTCCTGGTTGGTACTCAGGTGATGGACGGGCCTATAGGATGAGAGATATGAAGACACACAGATCACATAGTCAGGTCCGGAAATAATTAGATACTGAGTATACTATAATTGAAAAACAAGTTTTGTTATTTTGGCTGTTTACCAACATATATTCAGGTATCAGGGCTGAAAAGTGCAGTCTCTCAGCTTTGAGGGTATTTACATCCAAACTAGAGGAAGGGTTTAGGAATTGCAGCTCTAAAATATGTAGGCCCCTCTTTTTCAAAGGATCAAAAGTAATTAGACAATCGACTCAAAAGCTGTTTCATGGACAGATGTGTGCGATTCCTTTGTTATTTCTTCCACAATTAAGTTAAAGGTGTGGAGTTGATTCCAGGTGTGGCATTCACATTTGGAAGCTGTTGCTGTGAACCCACAATATGTGGTCAATGGAGCCCTCAATGCAAGTAAAACAGGCCTCCCTTAGGCTGCACAAACACCATACATCAGAGAGATAACAGGAACATCAGGAGTGGCCAAATCAACAGTTTGGTACATTGTGATAGAACACACTGGTGAGCTCTGCAACAGAAATAGTAATGGGGCCTAATTTATAAACATTGCGTTCGAACGAAATAATTTGTACGCCAGTACCTACGCAAACTTTAAAATGTATAAATAGCTAACTACACATGAGAATTTGCAATCCTCCACACACACTTTGACCCATGCGTATGCACACAAAATTGAGAAATAAGAAACTGCAACTCTGATGGCAGAAAGAAATTTGAGAGACTTGAGAAAAGCTTTCAAATGAAAAACATTATGAAAAATACTTTGAAGTATAACCTCTAACCTAGTGCATACAAAAAAATATGATTTCCGATAAATAAAAACTGTTGATAAAAAAGAATCACACAAATATTTGTACAGATGAGTCGGGTATAATATTAGATAGGATCTGTAATCATTCAACCGTTCTTGCATGTCGTGATATTAATTCTCACTAATAATAAGGTGAACATGAGGACAAATTTCATTCAAAATGCTCCATGTCATTTGTGTCATCACATTAAAGTTGCTCATGGCTGTCAATGTGATTAATGGCCCAGTCATTGTCAATAACAATCAGTGCATTTACCACGCCTGAAAGTGTTTGAATATCGGGTAACTTTTACATTAGAATAGGTTGTAATATAAAGGCATTCAATGGCAATGTGTAAAGACGCACAATGGCTGCTTCTGCCTTTGGAAGATTTGGCCACTGGAAGAATTCAGAGAGATCGAATAATCCGAGAAAGTCGTTGAGCTCCGGTGTCGTTTTTCCCTCAACTGTGGCACAAATACTTTATGTAATGCAATGGGCTTAACATTAATGTCACACCACTTCTTTTTAATTTCTGGGATAGTCAGACCATCTGAGCCAATAATGATGCCACTCTTAACGCCTTTTTTGCATTTGTAATGCCCACACAGTGTCCGTCAAACAATATATTTTTTGTTGTTCAGCCATCCCTACAAGAACTTCAAAATGTATATTTCATTTGTGATTGTGTTAATTTGTTGAATTACATTTAAGCCCCTGAAATAATGGGACAATGTATGAAAAAGGCTGGAATTCCTAAACGTTTCTTACAATATTTTTGTTCAAACCATTGAATTAAGCTAAATGTCTTCAATTCTACTGCATCTTGGTTGTTTCATTTCAAATCCATTGTGGTGGCTCACAGAGATAAAATTATGAAAATGGTGTAAGTTTCCAAATAGTTCTGGACCAAACAGTATAACTGTATGAATCAACATTGTTTTGAAACCCATGTACTCACCAGAATATTCTGTTAGAACAGGAACCTGTAAAGAAAAATGCACACTATTAAATCAGGTTATTTTAAACTGCTAATTTTAAGAGTTCCATTAATCTTTCTAATCTTCACCTGAAAAGTTCATTAATGACAAAAGACCAATTTATTTACCGTGAAAAAGCAAGACCAGAAGAATGGTCGGTAGAACAACCACCAGACCCACAACCACTACTACTAAGACTGATGTAGAGGATCCAGTTACTACAACAGGAGAGAGAACAAAATAACATTATCAATGCATCCACGTAAGAGCTAATAAACATATGGACTATTCATACACAGACACTAATTGCACTTTAAAAAGCCATAGGTATGGAAAATTCTAATTTAATTGCTATTTTCACCTGTGTGTGTCATGTTGTGTGTCTGTAACAAGGCAAAACATTCAAGGGTATGTAAACGTTTAATCAGGGCCTTTTGGGAGGTTTCTGTTATGAATACGTTTTAAAAAGGAGACAAAAAACGATGTGGTAATAATTGGCTTCATATGATTACTATCCTTTAATAAATATACCGTATATTAATATATTTTAATTAACCTGTGACGGTGTGGTGACGGACAGGTCCGCCATCTCCCGCTCTCCCGGTTTTCCCAACTGCCATGAACACATCCCGGTCGGTCCCCTTCATTTGTCTTGTCCCCAATTGTCTCAAATACCAGGTCCCAATTTGGGTCATTTGTATGTGTTTCAATATTTCTCCTCTGCTCCCCTCAGTTGTCGGTCATTATTCCATGTTACTGTGTGTCCTGATATGTGTGATGAGTTTTGTTTTTGTGTACTATTTACGTTATACCCTTTACAATCAAGTGTTTGTTGTTTCCTGTTTCTTTGTGTATTCAAATAAAGAGAGCACCGACTGCCACTATTGCCTGCGCCTGGTCCATTATCTCCACATCATTACAACCGTGACAGATAGACTGACCATAAAAAGGACCACGTAAGAGCGAGGCAAATTTGGACAGTAAGGGAACTCCTCAGTTGGCCGGATAGCGACACTGAGGAGGAAGACCCCTACCGTCACCCCTTGCATTCCTGGCCTGACAGGGACCACATAAAATGTAAAACAATTATTAAATTAAAATGTGTTAGACTCACCAGTAACCTGTATGTGGACTGGTTCACTGTACTGGGTGTAGTAGACAGGGTCTCCTCTCCCAGCTCTACACCTGTACTGTCCTCCATCAGAGACACTGACATGGCTGAGTTTGTAGAAGGAACCAGATGTTGTAGCTACTGGTTCAGAGTCTTGTCTGTGTCTGTACCAGTAAAACCTCCATCCAGAAGACTCTACAGTACAGGTCAGTGTCACATTGTCACCAGTCAATACGTCCTGTTGGTCTGAACTCAGTGTGACGTTAAGCTGATTAGCTGTTGGTATTAACATAGATTTGTTTAGGAAAAACACACTACAACTAACATAACTATGATACCAACATAACAATAAATTAATGGTAGAGTTTGATAGTGAACTCACCCGTGACACTGATGTGGAGTGAAACACTGAGTTGTGATGACTGGGGACGATCTGTTCTTTTCCCTTGACACTGGTACTGACTCACCTGGTCAGACAGAGTGGTGATGGTTTTAGAAAGTGAACCAGGACTCTGTAGTTGTTCATTTCTGTACCACCAGTATGTCCAGTCTGTGTAGTCTGATATGTCACACTGCAGAGTAACAGTCTCTCCAGAGTACAGGAGACCATGAGGAGAGACACTCACTGAGGCTGTGGGCAAATCTGTAATTAAAAGATGCTAACATGTAAAAACCAATGCAATTAGAGAACCAATATTTCTAATCTATGTCAATACTTTGAGGTAATACAGCTGAATACAAATAGACAAATAGAACATGTCTACATGATTTAATGTAGATGTTATTGACAAAAAAGTACACAAAATTGTTACTGACCTAGAACAGTGAGCTTAATGTCAGTACTTGGTTGTGAAGATGTGGGTCTAGAATCTCTGTGTCCTTCACACCAGTACCGGCCCTGGTCAGACACAGAAGTTCTATTGATGGTGTACCTGGCTCCAGAGTTACTGGAACCAGACTGGGATACTACATTATCATTCCTGTCTTTGTACCACTTATATCTCCAGTCATTGTAGGACCCAACTGAACAGGTCAGAGTGACTGTCTCTCCAGGAAACACTGGGTTTGGCTTTATCAATAGTGTAGGTTTGGGCAGAGCTGTGAACACATGTTACAGACAAGACCTGTTAATTCACTAAAATATTTTAGTTTAATTGAGAATTAGGAATGTACAGTTACCATAGTGAACTCTGACAAGGAGGATGTCACTGTCTGTTGAACATTGAGTCCCACCTCTATTACACCCTATACAGCTGTATCGACCAGCCTGATCAGGGACAGAGATGGTGATGGTTTTACTGTTGTGACTGGGAAGGAGATTGTTGTCTCTGTACCAGTAATATGTTGTTCTTGTATAGTCTGGTATGTAACACTGCAGCCTGACTGTCTCTCCAGAGTAGAAGGGAGGTTGAGGGGAGGCAGTAAGTGAAGCCATGAGCCGAGCTGTGGAAAGATCAACATAGTTAACAGACCTGTCTTCATAGTCTCACATCCCATACAAACCACAAGAATATATGTCACCATTCAGTGTCACTGCAGGCTTTAGTCTACCTACACAATCCTTATCAACTCAAAACAATTACATCAATTAAATGTTTTTGTAACCCAACCCTTAACATTAATCCTAACCTCAGTAGTGTGATTCCTAACCTTACCTAACCCTATTTCTTAACCCAATTGCCAGTCCTGTCATGTATAACCTTAACCCTACATTAATTATTATCGTAAACATTAAAGGTTATTCGTAATGAGCTCTTTCTCATTTCAATCGAGTACGTTAAGGACAATCATATTATCAAAACTTTTAGGAGCAACATAACAATGGAACTTTTCAAATACTTGTGGTTCTCGTAAATGTAGTTACCATGTCGAAAACATGTTGTTTCTTCTAAATGGTCCATCCATGGATGGAAATACAGACAAATACACAATAACAACTAATCTTGTAGCACCTGGCATATACTTATGGACTGCAATATATTTTGTTTATCTTTATAATGAATTGAATCACCTATTGATAAAAAAAAATATTAGGTAGGAAATGTATTGATAGAAACAAAGATGAAAAAGTATCTGGATATAGAAGGTAGAATAATCAAATAAATAAATATTTACTGTGAACTTGAATGTGCCCACAGAAGATGACGGCAATCGGCACTACAACAAAGACAAAGACAGTAATTAAAGTCCATTAGTAATACAGCAATAGAAACAGAGTTGTAGTAATAGAGTAGTAATATTAACCAAACAAAGAGAAATACAAAGTTGGTACTTACAGAGTTGAACACAGATCAATGTGCGGAACATTTTGTCTTGGTGATGAATTAGCCTTTCTGAAAAAAGGGCACCTTACAAACCCCCCTACTTCCTATATAATGACAGTCTTGGTGGATCACACATTTTCACCATCACACAGACAAAAGGAGAAAAAAGGGCAGGGGCAAAGTTTGTGAAAAGCATACATTAACAGTTGATGCAGTGTTTGTCATAAGACCAATTTCTTTTCATGGTTGGCTACATGGTCTCACCCTGGTTCCTTCATTGATGTTAGAAGAAAAGAGAATGAAATGAGTTTCGAGACCTGAGAGGAGATGATACAGTAGCTTGTGTTTTCTCACCTACCGACTGGCCCACTGTTATCTTAACCTTTGTTAACAGAAGAGTGTAACCCTAAGCTAAGGCATAATCCTGGGCTAAGTCTTCACATTTGTATTCCTAAGGCCTGGGCTAATGGAGAAATGTAACACCATCTATGAAAAACTACAAATCAAATGTTCTCTCTGGTATTCAACCAATGTTACAGGTACATCAAAGACAGATGATTAATGTTACAATACCAAAAATCAATAAAAAATGTCAAGACCGTGGTTGATCAAGATGCCCATCCTGTCGGTATTTGCTTTGACAACATTGTTGAAACTATGTAAAGAAAGATTAAAACGGCGCTGCTAAAATATGAATATGAGGCAGAGAATATGACTAGTCAATCTGAATTAATTCTAAATATTTACTAGATTGACATCCAAAGAAAGCTGGAATAACTACTTTACTAAGATTTTGCAGGTACAATGAAACGAAAAAAGTTTTCAGAGTTTATTGTACCGAAACAGAAATACATTGTAGCCTCTGGTAATGGCGTTTGTCAGTATACCAACTTTTCGGCAGCCCTGAAAAGTTGGTCTTAACCCTGCTCCAACGCAGGGCCAGCTAGCCCTAGGCAAAGGGTGGTGCTAGCACACTTCAAAATGTGTAAATGTCAGTTGACGTTTACTGAAATTTCCCTTTCGGGAATAAGAGGCTCTTTGCCCAAGGCCCAGGTACAATGTACATTTCATTATCAAGAGATTTGAGTAAGCCACCCCTAAAACCTTTACTAAGATGGTTATCAGTGGCGGACAAAGGCAACTGAACATACAGCAGTGGTTACACAGTCCATACAGGAAATCAACACATAACTCTACACCCTGCCTCTCCACACAAACAAGCAGGCACACTTGAAAACCAAAGTGTTTGCTCAAACCCACCCACACACGAAAACACTGCTTAGCAGGTATGTGTGAAAACCCCAGTCAGTCAGCTAGTTACCCCCTCTCAGCCAGTACTTTATAGGTGACAAACAGGAATTCATGAGACAGATAGAAATGCATCGACAGAAGTCAGTCGTCACTAAAACAATTACATCCAGTTTATATACTGGGTGCCACACAGACTATGATCGACTCGGTACAAATAGTATTACATCCCGTCTGGCTCAATGGGTTATAGCATGATGTTTGCTCAAGTCCCACCAACTAGAATAAAGAAAACACGAGAATCTATGCCCACAACACAGTGGTCTCTCAGGAAAGCAGTCTGCTTGTTCATCCATTAGTGGGAGATAAAATGTTATCTCACTGTTCAAATAAACCTACTATAAAAATTATAGACTGATCATTTCTTTGTCAGTGGGCAAACGTACAAAATCAGCTGGGGATCAAAAACGTTTCCCCCTCACTGTAGCTAGTGAAGTTTGTAACTAGCGAAGTGTACCTCTATCTTGAGCAAATCCGAATGACTGATTTGTTTTGTCTGTGGCGAGGATCAAACGGCGGTCGCCTACATGGCAGTCTGCGTCTCTAACCGCTATGCTGTTTAATAATGGGTAGTCAGGCAGACACTGAATGACTGAGTGGGTGAGAGTGTAAGAGACATTTGCTTACATTGTCTGGCAAACATATGAATACGACAGTATACAGGCATAATGTCAGTTTGTTGTTTCAACTAATTAAATATTTATCATAGATCTGTTTACAGACTATAAACCCATAAATAGTAAAAATAAAACAGCCCATTAATATATATTTTTTTAATTAGATGACAGTGTAAAAGTATATCAATTTACAAAAAATGTTTTACTTAACAAACCAATATCTCAAAGAGGGTCATTTTAAAAGCATACAAGACACAAAAAGCTGAATCCTGTGACAACTACGGCATCTGCTGCCCATCCTCCCCTTGCAGGAGGCGGGCTTCGGCGCTCGATGTCACCGGCTTTCTGACACCATTGACCATCTCATATACTTATCACACCTATTGTCTTGTTTAGCCCACCTGATCATCATACACAGTTATTTCCCCCAGTATTTATGTTCCCTCTGCTCCCTTTGTCTTTGTGTGTTATTGTCTCACTGCTGTGAGCTGCATTCAGCTACGCTAAATTAAAATATTGAGAAACTAATGTGACTCTGACTCCTCTCCTTCTCGCATAGCTGACAAATCCCAACTATTAAAATCATAAAATTCTGAATTGTAAAGTTCCATTCAGTGATGTCAACTCAGTAAACACTGAAAAATTACATCAATGTAAAATGGCCAAGATCAGAAAACATTTTCTAATTCTCACAATGAGTGCATACTGTGATGATCACAAGGATGACTCAGTCTGTACGTTGACATAATCACGCTCATTTTCAGGAGATTTGACTGCTATCCAAAGACCTGCAGGGTCATAGAGGAAGGAGATTTGAATTAACCTCACCTCAGCTCTAAAATGTATTGCATCAAAAGCCATATAACGGTTATCAACAATAATATTATTCATTTACCACGGAAATTAAGCAATTCATTTTAACAGTGGCATGAGCATGACATGAAGAATGGGCATATAAAGCTGCATCAGCTGCTTATACAGCGCCCTCCATAAGGAATGAGACAGTAGTCAACATTTTGATTTTCACTGTACACTCAGGGCATATGAAAATACATATACAAATACAATTACAATGTAAGTATGAGGCAGAAGTGCAAACTATCAACTTGTAATTCTGTGTCAACACGTTTGACCAACTAAGAATAACAGCATATTCAGGATTCAATCAAGTATTTGGAGATGTCAACTGAATTAAATTGACGGTATGTTGCTTTCATTGATATGTACTATTCAGATGTATGAAAACCACATCATTTGAAGCAGACAGCCAATGTGAAACTCCACTGACTAGATTTCATCCATGCCAAGTTGTTAAGATAAATCTGTTGGAAACATTTTTTTTAATCGTTTTTGATCTGCGGGTTGAAGGAAACAAAGTCGGATTGGATCTTGACAGTTGCTAGCAAGAGGCCAGACCACTCAGTCTTTGAAGACGGTGGTGGAAAACCACTATAAATGCATAAAAATAGCTATATTAACAGAAAAAGTGTACAGTAAAAATAGCAATTCTGATTTGACTGTCCTGATACTTATGGAGGGCAATGTATATCCACTGTAGGAAAGTGCTCACCTCTAGTCCTGCAGTTTTTCACCATCAGTATGATGGACACCAGTAGAAACGGAGACACCAGACGTAGATCAAACAGAAGTACGTTCACAACTGCCCCAGATGCAACTAACTCTGGTCTGGGGGGTATGTCAGAACACTTCACATTTGTAGAGACAGACTGATAACTGACAATGTTGGAGGCATTACATGTTAAACAGACAGCTCCCTGTGCAGGTGAAAGAAGGAAATGCAGCTGCTGGTCACCCCTGTATGTCTCATTCCCTTTCTTCCAGATGTAGGTGAGGTTGGAGGAGCCAGATGCGTTGCATGTCATCTGAACTGAACAGGAGTGGTTGGCCACCATCTTGACCTTCTTAAAAATCACCACGTTGGATACAGGCTCTGACAGAGAGAGAGAGCGGGAGAGAAGTGGGGGAGAAAATAAAATTGTATTTCACCCATTCTTCAAGTAAACCACAGATGTAAACTGTCAGTTAAATCCTTACTTTTCCAATAATGAAGAGGGAAAAAAACTCATAATAATTGGACGGGGTTAGCCCTTTGGATAAGGATTTGTCACAGTTGCCTTAATTCAGGATTACAGCAGCTGAATCAGATCCTCTAGATTCTTGACCTGACACCCTGACACCACATGTCATGTGGTAGCATAGAGAACAACCTATGCTTTTGGTGTCTTGAATCAAATTCTATAGGGCTTCTTCTGACACTGCCTGGAATAGAGGTCCTGGATGGAATGGAGCTCAGACCGGTTTAGAATTTGGCCTTTAACACCAGCCATTTAAACACCTGCGCTCAAGGTTGGTAGCGTTGCCATGCCAACCAGTGATGCAGATAGTCAAGATGCCCCCAGTTGTGCTGCTGTATACTGTATATTTTGGGGGATCTGATGGACAATTGCAAATCTTTTCCGTTTAAGGCGTGTTGGTGGAGCATGTACACACCTGAGCAATATGGACAACAATGGATTCAAAGTTATCTAATTGATGTGGATGCTGTGCTCAATGTTAGAGAAGTCACACAAGAAATCAAATTAAAAGAGCAAGAAAGAGAACAATCTGATAACAAGTCATAAACGGTTATGTAAATTTAATATGATGAATAACAAGTTGATATCAGCCTACCGTGGACCTTCACAGTGATGGTCTTAGAAGGAATCTGACCCATGGGCCCATCGCCAGTAAAAACAAAATCCCCTGAGTCTTGCAGTGTCAGATTTCTGACTGTTAGACTGAAGGTTTTGGGGTTCATCTTAAGTCTCTGCTCAAACTGGGATCCTGGTGGATATTTAAGATCTGTCTTATATTCTGCAATGTCTTTTCCTTGGTACTTCCACTCCACTGATGTTACATCAGACTCCTGTATGTTTGATAGACCAGGCAGCTCCACGGAGTCCCCCAGTGTCTTGTGGATCAACAGAGACTCACCCACACCTGAAACAAATACTCAACATGGCACAATAACATCAATCAATGGCTTAACCCTACAGTTATGATGTTTTGGTGTAGACATTGATTAAAGTCCAGTAAAGCAGCAAGTATTGTCATAACTCCATTTTTTTTACTGAAATATTTGTCTCCTTATGATTATTAACAAAACTAAAAGAATATATAGTGTTTCCCAATCAATGAACAAATGTAGATAATAGTGAATTGGATTGTATGTCCAAGCTTAATTTGTATAATATGAGTTAAAATATCTACTTTATATATTTAAATAAGGTTTGTATCTCAGTGTGTGGGTCCACATTTGTTTGATAAAAGTCCTCACAAAATGGATGAACTGGTTAAATCTGAAAAAGTTTACTAATGGGTAGATTATTTTTTGCATTATTTACCTTAAGTAAAAAGATCTTCCGTGAAAAGATCTTCCATAAGTAAAAAAAATCAATTTACAAAACCTTATATCTTCCTATGTTTTTGTAACATCACTGTTTAGTCTTACAGCTTTTATAGCTTCCTATGTATTTATATTCTATTTCTATTTTCTTATTCTATGTTTTCTTATTGTGCTGTATTTTATCTTTCTGTTCATGATATATTTTGTTATTAAATGTATTTCTTGCTATCTTTTACCAATTTTAATGCAAGTTCTGGTGCTATCAGAGGAATAAACTCTGTAAATGTAGCAATCTGCTGATGATGGATCTGACTGTTTTGATTCTATTGCATTATTTCTATTTTCACTGTAAAGCACATTGAATTGCTTCTATGTATGAATTGTGCTATATAAATAAACTCACTTGCTTGCTTGCTAAACCCTTATCCTTCAGTGAAGCACATCATAAATTGTAGGGTATGCCTTATAAACAATTATTGGACACAATTCCATATTGTCTACAATGATATTAACTAGGTAGGTTGATTTTTTTATTCATTAGTCAATCTGCATTCTAAAATCAATGCACATAATATACAATGTAAGAGAACACAAAAGCTTGAAAACAGAAGAAAATATATGCTATAAACTGTATGCAAAACATGAGCTGAGGCAAACACAGAATGTGTTTAAACGTACCATAGTGGAGTATAGACAGTAGTAGTATTAGCTGTCTGGAGAAGTAGAAGAGGGGATAACCAGACATCATTGTAAGCGGTAGTAAAGCTGTTACCTCTGGTTGTCAATCCACCTGACTGGTAAACGTTCACGCAAGAAAACATCCTGAAAAGAAAAGTGGAGAGAGTAGTCACATCTTTTGATTAGGACTGCATTTTACCCAAATCATTACTATAAGTGGGTTTAAAATGGATGTCTCAATCTTTAGCTCTCAGAATATACCCCTTCTCTCAGCCAGAGGGGACTGTGTGTTCGAGGTCACTGTGTTGATCAGTCTGTTGGGGATGGTTTCGGAAATGTTCCTTGCTACTGGCTGTGTGGGTAATGGTCAAATTTTTTCATAGATAATGGTGGCTTGGAAACTTCATGTGCAAACAAAGTTGTTATAAAAGTTGCTAATGCTAACATTATCAAGCAGTTGCTTTCAAACATACGTATACACCGATCAGCCATAGCATTATGACCAACTGCCTAATATTGTGTAGGCCCCCCTTTTGCCGCCAATAAAGCCCTGACCCGTCAAGGCATGGATTCCACTGAAAGTGACCTGTGAAGGTGTGCTGTGGTTTCTGGCACCAAAATGTTAGCAGCAGATCTTTTAAGTCCTGGAAGTTACGACGTTTGGCCTCCATGGATCAGATTTGATTGTCCAGCCCATCCCACAGATGCTCAACGGGATTGAGATCTGGATAATTTGGAGGCCAAGTCAACACCTTGAACTCATTATTGTGTTCCTCAAACCATTCCTGAACCATTTTTGCTTTGTGACAGGGCTCATTATTCTGCTGAAAGAGGCCAATATAATCAGGGAAAACCGTTTCCATGAAAGGGTGCACATGGTCTGCTACAACTCTCTGGTAGGTGGCACGTGTCAAAGTAACATCCACATGAAAGGCAGGACCCAAGGTTTCCCAGCAGAACATTGCCCATAGCATCACACTGCCTCCACCAGCTTGCCTCCTTCCCATAGTGCATCCTGGTGCCATGTGTTCTCCAGATAAGCAACGCACAAACACCGGATCATCCACATGATGTAACAGAAAACGGGATTCATCAGACCAATCGATCTTCTTCCATTGGTCCTTGGTCCAGTTCTGATGCTCACATATCCATTGTAGGTGCTTTCGGCAGTGGACAGGGGTCAGCATGGGTACCCTGACTGGCCGATGGTTACAAAGACCCATACACAACAAACTGCGATGGACTGTGTGTTCTGACACCTTTCTATAAGAACCAGCTTTAGCTGAAAAAACAATCTGAAAACTTTGAGGACAGAATGTCATAATGTTTTGAATATTTTAAACGTAATTATAATATAATTGGTGTGTCCCCCTGGTCAATGAGCCAAATCTAGACACAGTATACGATTGGGTTTGTAAAACTAGAGACTGAAGGTATTTCCCAGAAACATGGCTGCAGGAAGATGGCTTGAGGAGTTGTGGATATTGAACAAGACGCACGCCGGTCAGCCATAATGATGTGCGTCTTGCTGACTGACAGACGGACCACAGGAATACTGTATACATACCGTATATGTATACAGGATGTTTACTTTGAAATGATTAATACATTATTTTGCAGTTAATTGAGATTATTCATCATTTTAGAATGTGTTCTTATTTGGTTAAAAAAGCAGTGCATTACGTTAAGGATATAATGTGTTTCATTGTAAACTACGAACAGAGGTTGACTTGGATAAAAAAGTGATCTGAGATTTAAAAAAAGAACAAATTAGTTAATGGTGATAAAAAACAACTACTCCTGGTTGTGTTGCAGATCAGGTATCGACCTTATGATTCCTTCTGTCCCAGCCCACAGCCAACTGGTCATCCCTGACCTTATCCACTTGGTTGTGCAGCTGGATACAGCCTTGCTGAGGCAAGCTTCAGCGCTCGATGTCACCGACCTTCTGACACCACCGCCCATCAACTCATCACACCTGTTGTCTCGTTTAGCGCACCTGATCATCATCCACAGTCATTTCCCCCAGTATATATGTTCCCTCTGCTCCCTTTGTCTTTGTGTGTTATTGTCTCACTGGCATGAGCAGCATTCAGCTAAACTCTGTTAAAAGACTAGAAAACGAACGTGACTCCGACTCCTCAGTCCGCTGCTCCTCATTTCGCAAAGCTGACAGCTGCAAATACTTGTGGACTGCATTGTGTGTTATATATCTTTGACATAAAGCACACTGGATCATCAGTTTTGTTAAAAGACCATCTGGAGGGAAAATCAGTGGAGATATGATCAAATGTATCTACCATTCTACCATTAACTTAACAGTGACCGCAGTGGATGAGGGTATTCAGCAATACAACAGAGACGAAGAAAGTCATCAAAGTCCAGTAGTGATAGAGTCATGCAAACTGTGCTGTAGGAATAGAGTAGCACTGTTAATATTAGTCTACATTGAGCCCATAAGTCATAACAAACATAGAAACACAAAGTCAGTACTCACAAAGCAGAACGCAGAGTCATGTGTGTTGATCCAGTCTGTTTTCTTGATGAGCAACTCTCTGAACAGCAGTTGCTTCCTTCCTTTTCCTATATGACAATCTGATTAGATCACTGTCACAGTCTAAAAGAGAGACATTCTAAAGACTTGAGCTAATTCTGTGCGTTGCAGTGTTCATTTTAACATCTCTGTATGGTTCGCAACATGTATCAGAAATTATAGGAGAATGGAACAATATATTAACCTGAGCTTGTGTTTTCTCACCAGCCACAAATAGATACACAGTACAACAGATGTAGACTTGAGGAAGCCTTCTTTCAAACCTTTGCACAGTTGACTACCAGTGGTGAGTTCAGACAGTTAACCTCAGTTTTCCACTGGCCACAGAAAAAGATGAAATCTTCAGCTACAGACTGGCTTTACCAACATACATGTATGCAAACACATTCGCTCACACCCATCCACACAAAAACACAACCACATACACACCAAAACACAACCAGATACACATATCCACAAACACACACACACACACACACACACACAAACACACACACACACTGGCAGTTTTATGTGTCAAATCCCCAGTCCGTCAGCTAATTAAATTCTCTCAGGCAGCCCATTATAGGTGACAAACAGAATTGCATGTGACAGACATTACTTTATAAAGCTCCAGCATTACAAATCAATGATTGAATCAAATGTTCGTCCTTAATCA